>VWYK01050361.1:0-13223 GCA_013399775.1 Semnornis frantzii | reverse complement strand
TTTTTCTCTTCACCCACAACTCAGATAGTCTGTTTTCTACTCACTGTTTCCATCTGAACATGAGGCAAAAGCCCCTTGTAAGGAACGTGCCAGCGGATGTGTGATTTCCTCCGGCCATGACTGGGTGTCCTTACTCACTGGAGTTGATAAGTGATCCAGCCAGCAATGATTTACTGCAAGTCTCCATTTGCCCTTCTGCTAGGATTTCAATCTGGGAGGTTTTTCAACAGACGTTCTCAGCCTCCATTTTTAATCAGTCTTTTACCCAGCTAGGCCAAGAAAAAGTTGTAAAGTCAGAAGAAACTCTGGCATCTGTTCTGTGACTCAGAACAGAACAGAGGTTGTCTCCTTTCCATTTTCTGCAAACTCCAATTCTGATTTTTTCTTTTCTTGACCACACACAAATGGTTCTAATCAGCTTCCAAAAGTCTCTTGCTGGCATTCTAAGATGTTTGCTCTTTGCATTCTTCCCTACATCCCCCTTTCCTTTCTCATCTGAAAGCATAGAGGATGCTGAAAAAACAGAGAATTTTTTTTCTCTTTTTCTTTTTCTATTTCTTTTTTTCTCCCCTGAGCAATTCCGGCTTTCCATTAACTGAACACTTCTATTGAAGGGTGTTGTGCAATGAAAGTGCAACGGATATGGAAACCTCTTTATTATGCTTGGAATGTCAATTTGGACATTTATTTTAGTTGGACCATGCAAGACACAGTCATGGCAAGGACAAGCCAGCAATTTGCTTCTTTAATGACCCTTTCTCCCTTAATGGGGCTCAGGCTGTCAAGCAGTGATGCATGTTCCTCGATCACAGGTGAATTCAGGTGCTTGTCCATCCACAGCCAGATAGGAACTGACAATGCCCATGTCAATCAGCTACCTAAGAAGCATGATTGGCGATGCCTCTTTGAATGGAGCATCCTTCAATCATACGGCCAGAGAAAACTGCTAAAGGCATTTTTCACCTCTGATGGCACTGAGCTGTTGAAGACTGCAAGAAAAGTTGAAAGCTCCTCAGGAAGGAGCAAAAGAAAAATGGTCGTTGGCATGAGAGCTGTTGTGACTTCCCATAGTGAGAGAGCACAGAGCTTGCTGAGAAATAGAAAGGAAGAAAAAGGAGAGGATCTAATGCCCAGCAACTGAGCACATACATCTCTTCCAGAAGATTTTCTTCTCAGCTGTAATATTGACAGTGAAATATATTCCTTTATATAAACAAAAATAACCCCCAAAAAATGAGCCCTTGGCATAGACCAGTAAAATCACACATTCTGAACAGGGCCAGGCCAAGATGGAAAAATACTCAGTCTATTTTTCCTAAAATCTGCCATATTTCTCCATTTTCCTTATTTTTTTTTCTTTCTTTTTTCCCTGGTGTGAATGTGTATGCAAGATGCTCAGATTTTGTAGGCATGTTTTAGCAGCCCACAAGTATAACCCCATCTGGAGAAACCACAACAGCCCTCAGTGGACTGATTTCTATGAAGTCCAACACATCATGTTTTGGCTTGAGGAACATCAGATATTAAGTTACAAACACCTCCAGAGAAAGGATTAGTCCACCCTCAGTTGCGTGGTATGGATTTCCACAGATGACCTCCGTGGGTATTGCAGCCTCCATGTGGAAGTCCTTGTTTTCCTCAAACGATTTTTTACCAGAAACATCCCTAGTTACAGCAAGGTTTTTGTTAGATCTTACTCAGGAGCTGCTACCAAAGCTGGCAGGTTCAATGATTAACTCAAAAAGAACTGCTCAAGATCCAAAGAATCCATGAAAAGGCTCAGATTTTGGTCCAGATTGATGTTACAAGCAGGTAAAGAAGTTGGAGAAAGACACTAAGCAGAAGGTGTCCTCTATAAACTAGCTGTAGAAACCCCTCAAATGTTTCTCTTTGTTTTTTTTTTTTACTTTACATCTGAGGTGGGAATTGAGATGAATCAAAGATTAGTTGGCAGGACAGATTGTTGCCCATCCACCACCTGGACTCCCATCCGACCCTGGGAGAGGACAAGCATCTCTATCTCCATTATGTTTCTCCTTCTTTAGACACCATTGTGATTTTAGTTTGGGTGGAATCAGATCTGTGAAGCAATGGATGGGTGTCAAGTAGAAATGGTGGCATGCCTAAGAATGGCATGAAATTGTCACTTCTCCTGATCAGATAAGCAGGAGCATCTGAAAGAGTTGATATACACAGAAAAATGGAAAACTGAAACTTAGTAAAGCTGAAATTTACTAACTTTTGAAAAACAAAAATATGTTATTTAATGTCTTTATTCTATTGGTGGTGTCCAACAATTAAGGTTCTATTTTGCTCCTTTTTTCTCTCTCCTCTCCATGCTACCTCTCCAACAACAGCAGGACAGGAAGCACAACAACATAATGCTCTGTTTTCATTATTCCCAACTAATTTTGCTCTGCTATTTTTAACCACTGCAAATGCTGCTGCCACAGGGAATAGGTACAATTATTTTGCTGTTTGAGCAGACTGGAAAGAAATTGAATGAACTTTTGCATACAGTGGGATGTTACCCTTGCCAACACTTAAATGAAATAGGTTTGCCTGTGTTATTATAGGACCATAATAACGTAATTACGTAGTCCAAGCAGAGTGTTTTACATCTTTGCAGTAGCCTGACATTAATCTGTGCAGTAGCTAAATACCATCTCCATTTCACAGACTGGGAAATTAAGGAGAAGAGTAAATCTCTGGGATCATAAAGAACATTAGTGCTACGGTGCAGCTGGGAGGAGGTAAAGAGGATTCCCTGCAAGCCCTAGGGATGCTCTACTGACTTAGGCAATTTTAAAGGTAAAATACTCTCCTGGCTTTTCTTGTTCTGTTGTGACCTCAACATGTCAACCAGCTGCATCCCCTTGGCAAGGGTAACACTGCCCATGTTTGGTGAGTCCTCTACCCTTGCAGAGTTGGGCAGTTGATAACCAAGCTGTGTCTAATGTGTTTGCTCTCACATATTTGTATGAAGGAAAACATGGGCACTGAGAGGCTACATGGAATACACAAGTCCTTGAGATGTTGGTTCTAGGGACTACTCGTCTGGAGCCAAACCTTCTTGGGTCCCTTTTCTCCCACAGCCCCAGCAATGACAAGGGTATTTGTGATAAAGCAGAGGAGTTTATTCAGTTTTCAAGAACCTCTATTAAATTCCTTTTACTGTCAGTGCCCAGATTCATTCAGCACTGTAGGAAACCATGTGGGTTATCAAGAATTTGGCATACATGGTGAGACTTGTGAAAAGACATCCTTTATTTCTGAAATCCACACCCCATCTTCAAGGGCACTCTCTTTATTCCCCAGAGACAATTACCTTTCATGAAAAGTCTGTCTGCATTAACCATGATTGGCCTCACAGGCTCTGGATAAATGCTTTCCTCAGCATTTCCACAGCTGAATTGTATCTTCTCCTTCTTTCCTGAACATCAGTGGGAGAGCTTGCAAAGCAAATGGAATGTCAGTGGCCTGGTCTATTGCTTCTGGTGCAAAGACATGGGTAGGAATTTCTTGTAGCTTCACTCATGGATAAAACAGCCTCTGTGGATCTATAATGATTTGTCATTTCCTCATTCCTGGAGGCCCTCTCTTCTCCAGCATCCATGAAGAGGCCATTGCTATTAATAGCCCTCAGGCTTTGCTTTTCCTGCATCCAAAGTGCTAATGAAAACTCCTTCCTGGTACTCCTCCAGGGAACAGGCAGTTTCCTCCATCTCCCCATCCCTATCTGTACATCTGGTCATCTGACCTTCTGGACATTTCTGTCCTATGGCAGATTTACACAAAACATCTGCTGCTTCTTGTTGAGTTGGGTATTTTACAGGGAAAAAAAACTGCAGGCTGTCTCAGGACAATAAGTGCTTCTCCCTACCCAGATGACTATTCCCATTCTCTGGAAGGGAAATAGCAATCAGACCTTTTGCCCCAGTTGACTTATCACACTGCTGCTTCTTCCCGAGTCAGGCTTCCTCTAGGGTCTGTTAAATGAAATCCTTCATCCTGGATAATTAGAACTTCATCCTGATGCTGAGGGCTGATTTGGCAGCTCAGAGAATGTGAGCTGGGGATTTTGGTCTCTGCAGATGCTCATATGGGAATCACTTGGGAAGGATAAAAATTTGAGATACATCCTATCTATGTACAGCTCTTCACCAAGCATCAGGAAGGTTTCTTACCATGGTTTTGCTCTTATTCTTTGTCATAGAAATGTTCTTGATATAAAACACAGGTGCTGATCCACACCCTTCTCCAAGTACACCAAAGCTATAAGCAACCCAGGTCAGGAGTGCAGACTTCAGCACTGAGACTAAGTTAAACATTAATCCCTGAATGTAAAGAGCTTTCATCTTCTGTTGACCCCAAAAGAAGTTTCTAGAGTGGGTTCAGGCAATGCAAATGGTAACCTTCCCTTGCCTCTGCCCTTCCCCCAGTCTCTCAGTACTGTCAGACTGCTGGAGCAATTGTCATCTCTCTGTGAGCCCTTTGGTGGGAACAGCTCGGAGTGAATCCTCACCACATTACAGCTCCAAGGTCTCTTCATGATGTTGATCTTTGGCAAGTGAAGGGCTTCCTGGGATCAATCTTCTTGCCAATCCAGGACAGCAACTGTACAAGGGGAGTTGCCATCAAATCCTGAGGAAGTAATTTTTGGTTTCCACTCATTTAGGAGGCAGGGAGGGAGGAAGGGGCTGTGTATTGGGTGTCTGATGAAGTTTGGCACTTTTGAGGTAAATGGAGGAGTAATTTTGGGGGGAGTACATTTCCTACTTTTTGCCAAGTTTGTGTTTTCTGCAGTGAATGTGATACACAAAGTGTCAGCAACATTTGGTTTCCATTCCCTTTAAAGAGACATTTGTCTCCAGACTAATAAATCTGAATCAGAATGAGCAACCTGGTAAAAAAAAATAAAAAACAACCAAAAAAAGCCATGGTGCCAACATGACCTGTTTATGTCTCCTGTGTCTCAGTTTTCCTGTTTCAGGGGCAGACTTTCTGTCGTAAGAGTTTGTAGGGCTTAAAATTGACAGGTTTTCTATCAGTTCGGAGTTCCAAATCAATCCAACCACTGAAGCCAATTAAAAATGAAGGGAAAAAAAAAAAGGGGAGGGAGGGGGCATGCAAAGAACTATTTTCTTTTAGAAATGAAAGCTTTTTTTTTTTTAATGAAAGATCTGTCATCAAGATGGTTTGGATGGTTTTGCCTCAGCAAAGTGTTGGCTGTTGAACTCTTTCTCCTCTTGAAAAGAAATACCTCGACAGCAGCTAGTTAAATATTGTGATTTCATGTGGCGCCTTTATTTACAACGTGGCATTATCTTTAACAGCATCTATTTATAATGATCTCCATGAGATAATAAACAGAGTTATCCTATTAATGGGGACCTCAGGGTTCAGCCAACAGCAAGAGGAGCCTGCCAAAAGACCTAGGTGGCCTTTCACGTGGTGCAGAGCAGCGCGGCTGATGGTGGTTTTAATGTCCCCGTATTGCTGTGTTCCCACTCAAATAAATAGGCATTAAAGGTGTGAAGAGAAGTTTATTGATTTGTGTGAAATCCCACGACCAACCCAGCTCCAGAAGTGGAAGAGTGTGACTAACTCTTTCCCACTATGTAGCTCCATAAGAGGTTAAACCAGTAAGCAAAGTTAGGTGTTTAATGAGACAAAATAAATTGTATGTCTCTAAGCGCTGCTCTCCTGTAGCCACCCGACAAAGAAGAGACATAGTTCTTCCCCTTCCCCATCCTGAGGCTGGGAGGTTTTTGGCATTGAGGAGACCAAAAATGAACTCTGCTACATCACAGGCATGGGGATCAGGGTCCATCTCTACACTAAATCTCTTCTAAGTTATGGAATAGCTAAACCAATGTATTGCTGCTGAAATGTAGCCTACTCAGGATGAGGAAGCTCCTCACCTCAACACCAATGATGTGAATGCTGCCACCTTTCAATGGTCAGGTAGAGACAGTACCCATGAGGGATAACTATTTTTGGTGTATTTTCCATGCTTTTGAGACTAGGAGGTGCTTTGCCTACTGTTATGGCCATTGTTGTCATCCGTTCTATCTTAGCTGAAAGGAAGGTTTGGAAATGGACTGGGTCCTTAGGATTTGGCCACAACTACCCCAAGCAGTGCTACAGACTGGAGACAGAATGGATGAAGAGCAGCCAGGCAGAAAGGGATCTGGGGGTGCTGGTAGAAAGTAGCTGAACTTGAGCCAGCAGTGTGCCCAGGTGGGCAGGAGAGCCAATGGCATCCTGGCCTGGATCAGAAGCAGTGTGGCCAGCAGGACAAGGGAGGTTATTCTGCGCCTGTGCTCAGCACTGCTCAGGCCACACCTTGAGTCCTGTGTCCAGTTCTGGGCCCCTCGATTCAAGAGAGATGTTGAGGTACTGGAATGTGTCCAGAGAAGGGCAATGAAGCTGGTGAGGGGCCTGGAGCACAGCCCTGTGAGGAGAGGCTGAAGGAGCTGGGGGTGTGCAGCCTGGAAAAGAGGAGGCTCAGGGCAGACCTCATAGCTCTCTGCAACTACCTGAAAGGAGGTTGTAGCCAGGTGGGGGTCAGTCTCTTCTCCCAGGCAAGCAGCAACAGAACAAGGGGACACAGTCTCAAGCTGTGCCAGGGGAGATCTAGGCTGGATGTTAGGAGGAAGTTCTTCCCAGAGAGAGTGATTGGCATTGGAATGGGTTGCTCAGCAAGGAGGTGGAGTTGCCATCCCTGGAGGTGCTCAAGAAAAGCCTGGATGAGGCACTTAGTGCCATGGTCCAGTTTATTGGCTAGGGCTGGGTGCTAGGTTGAACTGGATGAGCTTGGAGGTCTGTTCCAACCTGATTGTTTCTATGATTCTATAATAGCATCTATGACAGATGGAGGCATAGGTTGGAAACCCATGGAGGCAGGGGTTGGAAACCTGTCTGCAGCAAACAACAAACCCTGTGTTAAGCTGACCAGAGCATTCTCCAGACTGCCAGCACAAACAAGTCCCTTTTCATTCACATGCCTGTCTAGAAAGCTCAGTGCCCACCACCAGGGAAAAGCTCATCCTGTTCCAGTGCCCAACAGATGGCATGTCCCACCAGAAAGCTTTCCACTTCTTTCCTCATGTTATTTATTGCTTTGTTCCATTCTCAGTGGGAGAAATGGTTTTACCCAACTTGTTCCATTTTCAAACACAGCAAGCCACTGTAAATGCCTCCTGCTACTGCTGGGGTTTGTGCATGTTCTATGTTTGACATCACGAACCATGGCTAGATGTGGCTATAAGCAGCCACTATGTGACTGCACTGTGTAGGAGGTGGTGTTTTAATTACAGCACCTTGGATCTACTATCCTTTAGAGTCAAAAAGTCCAAACACTCAGGATTCTTCTCTATATCACTCACCCCCTTTCAAGCAGCTTCAACCCTAATATCAAGATCATCCTGAGAAGCAAGATGCAAGTGTCCCACTGAAATGCAGGCCCTGTTGTAATGGCTAGAAATTCCCAGGATAAATTCACAAACAGTTTTTCCTCCAGTCCCTGTCCCTAAAGGCACTGAAAAGTGATGGAGATGCGATGCTAAGGGACATGGTTTTGTGGTTACCTGGCAGTGCCAGATTAACAGCTGGGTTGGACTTGATGAATTTAAAGGTCTCTTCCCATCAAAACAATTCTGACAGGTCTGACAACACCAGGGGTAGTTACAGCACAAAACAGCATGGGGAGGACACTGCAGGAAGAATTATGTTCTGTGTTTCTTCTCAGAGATAACATGGGAGTATTATCTGCACTTTAAAATAAATGATAGCTTGGAGAAATATGCAACGAGCTCCTGTACAGGTTCCCAGGGCTGCCTGCTAGGATTTACAGCAGCCTGTTTCTGTGTTGGGCAGCAGGCCCCACCACTCAGCTGCATCTACACCACCCTGCAACAGCCCTCTGAGGGAAGCTTGATAAGCTCCAAATGGTCACTCAGAAGAAAAGTCCCAGCCTGCGAAAATCTCCACATAAACAGCCTGGGAATCCTCAAAGTGGGATGCAGGAGTAGGAAAATGATTGTTCTTGGCCCTGGTGAGGCCACAGCTTCAGTACTGGATTCAGTTCTGGGCAGTGCAGTAAAGGAAAGATGTTGAGGTCTCAGAACAAGTCCAGACAAGAGCAATGAGGTTGGTTAGGGGTTTGAAGGGCATCATATGATAAGCAATTGAGAGACCCGAGGTTGTTTAGTCTGGAGAACACAAGGCTAAGGAGAGATCTTGTTGCTCTCTACACCTACATGAAAGGAGGTTGTACTGAGGCTGGTATTGGTCTCTTCTCCCAAGCAACTACTGATAGGAGGAGAGGAAACAGACGTGCCAGGGGAGGCTTAGACTGGACATTATGAAAAACTTCTTTACTGAGATAGTGGTGGGGCATTTGAACAGGCTGCCCAGGGAGGTGGTGGAGTCACCATCCCTGAAGATGTTCAAGAAGTGCATAGATGGTGGCACTTCAGGATGTAGTTTAGTGGTCTTGGCTGTTAGTTTGTGGTTNCTTATTTGCAAGGTTTGAAATGCAGGGTTTGGAAATTTACACACACAGGGAACAGGAAAAACTGGAACACTTTAAATGGTAACCAGCAAACACAAACATTACACTGGAAGAGAAGGTTATTGCAGAATATTATTCTGCTTGCAGTTCATTATCCTGCTTAGCTACTAGATGGATGCAGGAAGCTCCTTTCTGCTTACAGCAGAAAGCACTTAGTAATCACAAGAGGCTTTAAGTATATACCCACAAAATATTATGGGACAGCACCCAAAGCTCGTGGAGGGGTTGCTGTTGGCAGTCTCAAAGCCGTTAGAGGCTTTGGAGTTTTCCCAGACTCTTTTCTCAGACAGTTGGAGTCTGGCACAATCTCTGGCCTGGTTCCTCTTGATTCCTGACTCAGCAGCAGCCTTGCAGAGGGGTAGGCAGGATGCAATGCAATGTGCAGGCTTGGCACAATGTCACGCTGGCTGTGCAGGCTGAGCCCCTGCAGGCATTTAGAGCCTGTTCATGGTTGTGGAGTTCCAGGGAGTTCAGGATGCAATGAGGCAACAGCAGCACCATGAATACAATGTCAGAGAGCACCTTGTGCTACCTGCTCATCCCTTTTTACCAATATAGCCTGAGACTCATGGGCCTTTGGACATAGATTAGCCAATCAGGATGGCACTTTGCCAAGCTTGACCATACCAGATGCAGCCAGGGCTTTGTCCTCTTTCCTGTACTTGTTTCCCCCAGCACAGAAGGAGGGGGAGCAGGGGAACATGTCTGGGCAGGCCACAGTCCTTAGACTCAGTGGCTGCAGGTTCTTTGTCCTCTTTCCCGCAGTTGCTTCTCCCCATAGCAGAAGTGGGGGATGGGTACAGAAAAACATGGCTGGGCAAGGCAGGATATGTGTAAACCTATTTTGGCCTGCTTAGGGCTATCACAACAGACTGGAACCTCTCTCTGTTGTGAGGAGAGGCTGAAAGATCTGAGTCTCTTTAGCCTGGAGAAGAGAAAACTGAGAGGGGATCTTATCAATGCTTATCAATATTTAAAGGGTGGGGGTCAAGAGGATGGTAATAGCCTGTCAGCAAGCTGGGAAGGTTGGCCAACTCAAGCACATCATGAAGGGTCGCCAGCTCAAGCACATAATCTCAGAGGTAGCTGAAAGGGTGTGGTGATTTGTGCTCCACTTCCAGAGGGTTCAGACAGTGCCTTGGGAACCTGTGAAGCACAAGATAGTAAGATGAGAACTTTTTCAGACAGTCTTGAGGGGAATTTATGACCCTGGAGACTTCACTGAACCTTTCCATAGGTTTCCCTGCAGTTCACACAACAACAGAGTCCTAATTCACAGCCCAGCACTAAAATCTTGGACTTCCCTCAAAGAAAATGGAGGAGAGAAAAAAGATATCAAAGAGATCAAAACTGTGTTTGCATTAACATTAAAAATCAGATGGTGGCAAGGTCCTCTGAAGAAAGAAGGCTCTTACTGATATCCAATCTGTAAAAATTAGTGTCAACATCTCCAAGAAAATAGTTTCTCCACGAGAGATATTTCCCCCCCCTCTCCTATTCCCTCTCAACTAGAGGCTGCTGTTCATCATAAAAATGTTTTCTCTGGGTTGTTTCACATGATGGATTTGTAGGGCAAACCATGACATTAATACAGGGTAAATTGTTCTGCTGTGCAGATTTACCTATAAAAGATCTTTTCATTCAGGGGCTGAAAATGATCTAAATTCCCCCTACATACCCTCTCTCCTCTGCCACATCCAGCCCCCAAATCCTTCTGCTACATGGCTTGGAGTATTAATTCTTTTTTAGGGTGGGAGGTAAGTTTCTAATGTGGCTGAAAGGAGGCTTTTCATCTCCTAGCCAGTGGTATCTATTTATTTATTTTATTATTATTTTTTAATGAGACTCCAGCTGAAGACTAACACTTGACTTTAGCCACTGCTGAGGAAAACTTATTAGCTGGGTGATATATAGGATCCTTTTACTTCTCAGATGGGTTCTCCCTAGTTCAAATAGAAAAAGAGGTCTCAAGTAGCCTGTTCTTGAAAAAAAATAAATAATCAAGCTTGACTTCAGAACAATGGTATGTGCCCTTAGGGCTGCGTTCCAGATCACAAGGGGCTTAGGGAGAGGGAAAATATATGCCCTCAAATACATGGGTGAGCTCCTATCCACAGCCCTTCCCCTGCGAGCACTGCCAGGCTGCTTTGGCAAAAACACTGAAGATCTGCTCAAAACCACACCAGCTGCTGGGATTTGACCATTGTACCCTAAGGGAATAAATCCTTATAGGCTGGAATTTATCTTTATCCTGCCCTAGCAGAATAAAGATAGCACCTACCACATCTGTTCCCCAGCACTACAAATTTTGGAGTCCTAAAAAGTGTCAAGCAGATTACTTTGCAGATTGCTGTGGATCGATTTTATATTCCTAGGCACACTGAAGGCAAGGGGTGGTTGTCCCTTGATTTCAAACCTACAGCCTATGCTGGGGCTGGAGCATTTGCATGCTACTGGAATGATGTCAGACTGCACTTGGGGCAAGGATATGCTGTGCTGTGCTTCACAGGATACACGTGTTGGCAGTGACCAAGCCAGAAGTTCAACCTCGCTTGCTGTAGTGTCATCACACTGCCTATTAATGATGCACCTATAAATAGTTACTAAATGGTAATTTTATCTGTACAAAATAGCTATTTTAATAGATGGCAGATCCTTTTAATTGAGACCAGAAGCCTGCTTATAATCCCAGTTTATAACCAGCTATAAAAACTCAAATCGATGTCTTTCAGCTGATATTTGACACATTCTAGTCATGCTTGCAATTTTCCTATAAAAATCTCTTAAATATTTATTTGCCATTTACAAGCCATTCACAAAGAGAAGCAATACCATAAAATATGATTATTGCACACAGATTTCTGATATCTGAATTATTTGTGTGCTTAGTTGCTCTCCATTCTCATTTCTAAACGAACTGATGCTATTCTTTTGTTTTGTTTGTTTGGGGTTTTTTGTTTTGGTTTGGTTTTTTGTTGTTTGGTTTTTGTGGGGTTTTTTTAAATTGTTGTTGCTGGGTTTTGGGTTTTTTTCCTTCATTATTGTTTTCTTTTAAGGACAGAGTCTCCAGTGCAAAAGGATTAGTAGGACATTTAAAGTCTGGACTACCTGTGGGTTTGTGCCAATATTGCTGGTTATGGATGCACAATTTTTTACCAATATTGCTATAAAATAAGAGACTTTAATGTGCATGACCAGTTTACAGAGGGGAAAATTACTTTAATCTCCCTGATTAGCACCATTTTAAGCTCCAGTTCACATGGCACCATTGCAGTGTCTCCCCCTTCTCTCGTCAACTTTTGCCAACCCAGAGCTGTGTCTGCAAGTTCACAATGTGTGTGCTGAGTTGCATGCCTCTTACACCACAACAGCTAACTCCTCTCTCTTTACGTGGATAATCTGCACAGATGTAGCTGCCTATATGGAAAGCTTATTCCATTTTAACTGCTCTGATGTATTTGCAGCCAGTCTTTTCCATCTGGCAATTAGTGCTTTGGAAGTAGCTGGTAGGATGCTTCCGTCTGGCCCTCAAGCAATTTTTTCCACCATCATGTTACACTATAAGATATTTATCATCCAGTCCCAGAGAAATTGGTTAGAACAGGATTCCCAAGAGCTACCCTTTCTCCCCTCTTCCTGGCTCTGAGATGGACCTTACAGAGATCATTTCCTGTCTTATCCCTCCAGGACTGGAGAGAGATGGTGTGATGGATCCATCCCACTGCAATCTGCAAGGTCACCTTTGCTGCTTACAAGCAGGTTATAAAAGTATCAGGTCCATTTTCCCCCTCTCTTTCTGCCTCTAAATATAGTAATGTGACATACTTTGATGGCCAGAAAAGTCTTTTCTCCCTTCTGCCTGTGGAAAAGCATGAAAACAGGCAAAAAGTGAAAAAAACATAGGAAGAAAAAGGACACAAAACAGAGAGTAGTCAGAGTGTGTCTGCAAAGTCTGAGAATGCAAATCAGACAGAATGTTCCTGACCAGACCAGACAGGGAACTGGAATTTTCACTAACTATATCTCTCCTTTGCAAAGATCCCAACAATTCCAGTGTCTTTCTCAAACAACTCCATTTGCAAAACATTTTTAAAATGACAGGGACAAAATCAAGCAATTAGCAGTGACTTGTTTTCACTATTTGCCCCCCATGGGTAACACCACAAATCCTCCTGCTCCCATCTTGTGCTGTTGCAGGAATTCAATTTGTGTCTCTCTGAGGAGACACATTCCAAAATTTGATTCTTCATGAAAACTTGATCATAAAATCACAGAATGGTGGGGGATGGAAGGGACCTCTGGAGATCATCTAGTCCAATTCCCCTGCTAAAGCAGAGTCACCTACAGCAGGCTGCCCAGGATTGCAATGTTCAGGCAGATTTGGAATCTCTGCAGATGAGATTCCACAACCTCTCTGGGCAGCCTGCTCCAGGACTCCAGCACATTCAAAGTAAAGGAGTTTTCCCTCATATTCAGAAGGAGCCTTCCAAGTTTCAGATTGTGCCTGTTGCCCCCTGTTGCTGGGTACCACTGAAAAGACTCCGGCCCCATCTTCTTAACATCTTCATGAACTTAGGCTGGTGGAGTCCTCTCTCTGCAATGATGCCAAATATGAGAAGAAATGTTTGGGGTTGTTTGTTTGTTT
>VWYK01050356.1:0-13466 GCA_013399775.1 Semnornis frantzii | reverse complement strand
CTTCTGCAGGCTGCAGAGCCCCAACTCTCTCAGCCTGTCCTCACAGCAGAGCTGCTGCAGCCCTCTCACCATCTTGGTGGCCTCCTCTGGACCCACTCCAACACTTCCATGTCCTTCCTGTGCTGGGGGCTCCAGAACTGCACACATCTTTCCCTGCCCAGTCTCTTTAGACTCCTGGCAGAACTTTGGTTGCTACCAGCCCTACCTCAAAGAGTGCCTCTTTTCTGGGGCTTGCTCGCTCAGCGACTGCTGCACCGCAGGCAGTGCTCACCCAGCTCTGGAGGACTGGCAAGTCCCTGGGAAAAATCCATCCCCTCCCAGCCTCTTTGTCTCCAAATAATTAAGTTCCAAACAACAAAGCATCAGAGGGGAGGTGGGGGTGAGGGAGGGGGGGGACTGGAAAAAGCTTTGTAAGGTCCTCTGGAGCTGCAGTAGCATGGGTGGGACAGGATGGTCCATGCAAAACTATCGATCACTGATCTCATTATTTCTATGTCACTACAAGAGCTGCTCCTGTGCCCAGCTGCATAATAGGTGTCAAGAGTAAGAACTCTGGAAAAGAAAACGAACAAGTTACAACAGGGACTGGTTTGTCTGGGCCATAATTGGTATTAGGCAATTAATGGTGGGATGAAACATCACAGTGCCCCTGGAAACAAAAAGCAATACTGTTTAAAGCGTGGTTAATGAGCAGGGGTTTATGTTGTCCTCAGCAAGTTCACTGCCAAGCCACAAAAGACATCTCCACGCACTTCCTTTTGTCTCTAATGAAAGGGTCACTGCCACTTGCTTCTTGTTAAACCCACAAGTTAAAAAGGAAAGGGGGAAAAGCAGCCCCAACAACTGCAAAGTTGGAAACGTGCATTCCGCCTTCGCCGGCGCAGCGCTTGGTGGAGCTCGGAGCCCTGCGCTGCAGAGGGAGGAGGCAGGGCAGGGTGCAGGCAGCAAGGCCCACACCTCGGGGCAGCTCACAGGCATCAATTGTCCAGCTCTGACACTCCACATAGTTGACATTCCGAAATCTTCACCGTTAATGAGGTGAGATCCTCAGCAAGTGGGGAAAAGGAGGTGGAAATAATTCTTTGCCCGCAGGCAGGGCTCTGCTGCGCACCTCGGGGTGCAGACCCTGCTGGAGGGGAATGATGCCTGCAGCATTTGCAAGCACAAAAATCACTTCTCTGCCCTTTCCCCAACCACAACTGCCACATCTCCCTCTCTCCCACGCATTCCAAGGGTCTCCACACCGAAGCAGGTCGAAGGCAAAGGGCTGCAGGACAGAGCTGCTACGCTTCCAAACGTGGAAGGTCTCCGAACCTCAGCCTGTCCTCACAGCAGAGGAGCTCCAGCCCTTTGTGGCCTCCTCTGGTCTCACTCCAGCAGCTCTGTGCCCTTCTGATGCTGGGGACACCAGAGCTGGAGGCAGTATTTGAGGGAGGGTCTCAGCTGAGCAGAGTCAAAGGGCAGAATCCCCTTTCTTGCCCTGCTGCCCACACTCCTCTGGCTGCAGCCCAGCACACAGCTGCCTGCTGGGCAACCTGTAGAACACCACTTAGGGACTCTCACACAAAGCCCAGGCACCTCCTGATGAGAAGCCCCTGTAAAAGATGAGCATCCCCACGAGGCATCCAGCCCTGAGCACCCTGCGATGCTTTCTGCACCCACACTGTCTGCATGGCTTCATCTTCCCTTTTCCAACCACTCCTTCAGCCTCAGAGTTGGGGCTCTGCAGCCTGGAGAAGAGAAGACTTCCAGGAGACCTTAGAGTAGCCTTGCAGGATCTGAAGGGGGCTACAGGAAGGCTGGGGAGGGACTATTGACAAGGTCTGGGAATGCCAGGACAAGGAGCAATGGGTTTGAAGTGTCAGAGGGGAGATTGAAAGTGGATGTGAGGAGGAAGCTGTTTGCAGTGAGGGTGGTGAGACACTGGCACAGGTTGAGGGTGGTGAGACACTGGCACAGGTTGCCCAAGGAGGTTGTGGAGCACAGAATCACCCAACGTGATCTTTGATCACGTTGGGTGATTCTGTGCTCCACAACCTCCCTGCAGCTCTTCTGTGCTCCACAACCTCCCTGCAGGTGTTCAAGGCCAGCTTGGAGGAGGCCTTGAGTGACCTGTGCTAGTGGGAGGTGTCCCTGCCTATGGCAGGGGGTTGGAACTGGATGAGCTTTGAGGTCCCTTCCAACCTTCCCATTCTAGGATTAAAATGTGTGCTCTTGGAGCTGCCCTGCTGCTTGGGGACCAGTGGGTGCAAAGCCATGCCTCATCCTCACACCAGTCCAAATCCACCTCTGGCATCCCTTCACTCAAATCCTTGGAGTTTTCCTGGGATTCATTAGAAGTGAAAGGGAGAAGAGAGTTTTCCAGGCAGGTTTCTCAAAGCAGAACCCAGATGAGCTGCTGAACAAACCCAAATCCAAATGCATCCCTTGAATTCCCACCTGTGCTAGGTCTGGGCTGCACAAACCCATTGCTGTTCACTTCAGTGACATCTCAGCTGTCAGTGGATTGTGGGAATTGCAGCTTCCCAGGATGAAAGTGCACAGCAGAGGAGGTGATGGACAGCCTGCAGCTGGTAAGGAGAGGTCTCCTCTCCTGCCACACATCTGGCACCCATTAGCTCAGCATCTGCTGCCCTGAAATCCAACCCTCTCTCAACACACAAGGGGACACTGAGGAAAAGGCACCACATTCCCTGGCTCTCTTCAGCAGCTTCAGACCAACCCCACACCCTTCATCCAGGGAGCACTGGATGGTAAGAGCAGGGGCAGCATCCCAGGGCCCTGCTGCTGCTCACATCCATCACCCAGTGCTGCATTCCTGGGGCCCTTTCATCCCCAAAGATTAGGACCACGAACCAGCATCCCTGACTTCCATTAGCAATGATTCAAACCAGCTCCAGGCTAGAGGAGCCAAGAGCAGGTCTGCACCTCTGGTAAGCATCTGTCCACTCTTTTAGCAAGCCACTTAGAGCTCTGAAAGAAAAAATCATCCCTGTTTTTAAGCTGCCAGCACAGGCTGCTCTGCTATCACTGGTGCTTGCAGAGCCTGTCTGCAGCAGAGTCCCACCTCAGAGAACCACAGAGCTGCTTGGATTGGGAAAGACCTCCAAGACCATCCAGTCCAACCACCAACCCCACCATGCTCATCAACCATGTGCCCAAGTGCCACAGACAGAGGTTTCTTGAAGACCTCCAGAGATGGGGACTCTCCCTGGGCAGCCTGTGCCAATCTCTGACTGCTCTTGCAGCAAAGAAATTTTTCCCTCCTCTCCAACCTAACCCTCCCCTGGCACAATTGCAGGCCATTTCCTCTTGTCCTAGGGAGGAGAGGCCACCCTCACCTCACTGCAAAGATCAAAGATGGAAGTTGTTCTCCTGCACCACCTACAAGCCCTCTTGGAGAAGCCTGGACTGAAAGCATCCAGGCCAGGCAGATGCACTCAGGGTGCCAACCACCAAACCACTTCCCCTGCACATCTACTGATGGCCACTGACCATGTGTGGACAGAGCTGGAGCAGCCTGCCCAAGGACCTGTGCAGCTCCCTGCAATCAAAGCCAGGGCTGGCAGGGCTGTGAGGGTGTCCTGAAGGCTGCAGCTCGCCAGGTTCTCAGCTCAGGTTGCAGAACAAATGGAAAGCAAAGCACCAAACATGAGCTCAGAGGGCAGCTGAGGGCCAGCAGCACCTAGCCTGGAGCATGCTGCTCATGCACCCTGCAGAGGGGAGCTGTGCTGGGCTGCTTGGCACCCCTGTGTGTGCTGGGCTGGAGTGCAGCATTCCCAGGCTCAGCTGGGGGGTTATTTGCTCAGGGAGGCAGGAGCAAAGGTGGTTGATGTGCACTCACATGCAGCAAACCAGAAACACCTGTTGGCCTGCAGAGCTTGGGCTTGGCTGGTTGGAGAGCTGGTAGGGTCTGACAGGTGTCCCTGCAGCCAGGGGGGGTGTGGAGGGGTTAGGCCACAGGAATGCTGGATGAGGCAAAGGAAAACTGTCTGCAGAGCTACAGACAGCAACACGAGGCTATGTGCACTGAGCCACGGGAAAACAGAGCCAGAAGATGAAACAGGTCTGGGAGGAACTCTTCTCACTTGCTGCCTGGGATAGGACAAGGAGCAGTGGATGGAAGCTGCAGCACAGCAGGTTCCAGCTCAACACAAGGGGAACTTCTTGGCTGGAAGGGTCCCAGAGCCCTGGCACAGGCTGCCCAGAGAGGCTGTGGAGTCTCCTTCTCTGGAGCCTTTCCAGGCCTGACTGGATGTGTTCTGTGTGCCCTGAGCTGGATTGTCTGGTCCTGCTCTGGCAGGGGGCTTGGGCTGGGTGAGCTCTTCTAACCCCTAACATCCTGATACCTGTGAACCCAACCATGGCTGGGAAATCTCACCCTAGAACAGCAGGGGCTGCCTGTGCCTGCCTTGTCAGGTCTCAAGCTGCTTCTGCTCAGGAACATTCACCTGTGCCTGCTGCCAGATCCTGGGCAGGGGGAACCACAGAGCCCAAAGGTGATGGCACAGCCCCATGTGGCACAGCTTGTCCCCAGCCACTTCTCTAAGCAAGATGCCAACACCACCACAGCAGTAAGAACACCACCTGCATCTGGTGGGTTGGCATTCACAGTCTCAGGTTGTGCCAGGGGAGGTTCAGGTTGGATGTGAGGAAAAGTTTCCTCCCAGAAGAGGTTCTCAGGCACTGGAGCAGGCTGCCCAGGGAGGTGGTGGAGTCCCCACTCCTGGAGATGTGCAAAGGACACATGGATGTGGTGCTGAGGGACATGGCTCAGCAGCAGGGGTGGGACTGGGAGCTCTGGGTGAGGGCTTGGACTTGAGAAGCTCAAAGCCCTCTTCCAACCTCCACAGCTCTCTGTGGTTCTGTAATTGAGGGAGGAGCAGGTCTGGAACTGGCTTCCTACAAAGGATGGGGCTGTGCCTGGAGGGGCTGTGTGCTCCCCTGGACAGGTAAATCTTCACCCCACTGCTGGGGGCTTGCTCAAATGCAGTCCCCGTTTGAATTGCCAGCCCTAGGTGGTACCCATACACCACAAACCATGGCTGCACCAGGAGCTCCTGCTGCTCACACACAGCCACAGGCACCACAGTGCTCACTGCAGACAATGATCCAGCCTAAGCCCACGGAAACCTCAGCCTAAAGCAGCTGCAGAGGCATCAACTCCCTGAGCAGGAGCTCCCTGCAGCTCTTCTGTGCTCCACAACCTCCCTGCAGGTGTTCAAGGCCAGGTTGGAAGAGGCCTTGAGTGACCTGTGCTAGTGGGAGGTGTCCCTGCCTATGGCAGGGGGTTGGAACTGGATGAGCTTTGAGGTCCCTTCCAACCTTCCCATTCTAGGATTAAAATGTGTGCTCTTGGAGCTGCCCTGCTGCTTGGGGACCAGTGGGTGCAAAGCCATGCCTCATCCTCACACCAGTCCAAATCCACCTCTGGCATCCCTTCACTCAAATCCTTGGAGTTTTCCTGGGATTCATTAGAAGTGAAAGGGAGAAGAGAGTATTCCAGGCAGGTTTCTCAAAGCAGATCCCAGCTGAGCTGCTGAACAAACCCAAATCCAAATGCATCCCTTTGAACCTGGTGCCACAGGCTCAGGAGGAGGATTCCCCTTTCCAGAGATAACATTTTTCATCTGGCTTTAGCAACACATCTAGCAGCAAATACCCACTGGAAGAAACTCCTCTGCTGGCTGGTGCCACCCTTGGCTTGCCTGGGAGCTGCCAGTGGGAGATTTCCTTCCTCTGCTATCAGGCAGCAACCTCTGGGTTGCACGGAGCAGCCCCAGGGCAGCCTGCATTGCACAAGAGGAATGCACAGGCACTTGGACTTGGCTCCAGGGGATATGGAAAGTGTCCTCCCTGCCTCACATAACTCTCATCCTTGGAGCCTCTGGAGCAGGAATCCTCAGAGCATCTTCCCAGAAGCAAAAGGGAGTGGAAGCTGAGGTTGGGACATTTCTGAAGTTGCTGCACAGCCCCAAACACAGCAAACAGAGCCAAGCCTGTGGCTGAGGAGGAGCTCGGGGTGGGGGCAGAAGCTGGTTGGATGTCAGCACTTGCTGGAGAACAGTGCTGCAGAAGACCCCCTGGAGAAGGCAGCACACACTGAATAAAGAAATGTCCTCTCCAGGCTTCTCCAGCTGAAGTCAAACTGCTGCTGGTGCATTTGTTCCAGCAAGGCTCTCCCTGTCCTCATTCCTCATCCCCCTCACTGAAGCCTCTGCTGCACTCTGCTCCTGTGGCCACTGTGGCTCTCCACAGCCCAGGTTTTCCCAGCTCATGCCAGGAGATGACAGAGTTCCCATTCCTGTGTCTTTTTCTCCTCCACAAGGCAGAGCAGCTGGGAGCAGAGGGCTGAGCTGCTAAGGGCTGCAGCAGGGGGATGGGAGAGGCCATCCCAGAGGTGCCTCCAGAAAGGTTCCTCTGCCCAGACTGGTCCTTGCCTTGCTTTGTGATGCTTCTGCCTCACTTCCAGAAGGCAGCCAGCTGGGAGAGCAATCCCGACCTCGGGATGGCCCCCAGCTACCTGACCTGGGGGATGGAGCAGTCCAAGGACTCAGCACTCATTCACTCAGCTTGGCTTCCAGCTATCAAATTCTTCTCCTCACCTGATGGATCCCAGTGGTCCTTTTCCAGACTGGAGCATTTTCCAGTGCTGGGGAAATGATCTCTCCTGCTGCACAAAGCTCTGTGCTCACAGCCTGGCTTTCAGCAGATGGTTTATGAGAAGAAAATCCTTCAGGTAGACTCCACAGCTCCTGAGAGCCCCAGCTCAGCTCCGTGCCTGGTGGAGGTTCTGCAGACACAAACCTCCCCACCCCCACCCCTTTAATTGGTCCCAGCTGGCTGCCAGCCCTCACGGAAATCCCTGGGGGGAGATTAGAGCCCAGCCTGGCACCCCCCATGGCACTGCAGTAATTAAGGAGGTGCCGCAGAGCTTCGGTCCTCGCTGGAGGGGCAGCAGGCATGGCTTTGAAGGTGGCATCCAGCACCTCACATGACTTGGCCCAAGGCAGGAATCCTCAGGAAGTGTGGATTTGCCCTTCTCCAGGTGGCACAACCTGCAGTTCCCCTCCAAGCTTTGCTTACCCCTGACAGAGCTGAGCTTTGGAGATCTGCAGCAGCTCTAAAGATCTGCAGCACACTGCTGGAGCTGGATGGGCTTTAAGGTCCCTTCCACCCCAAGCCACGACTCTATTTCAAACCAGTGCAGCCTCAGCCATAGGATTCCTCTCCTGTTGACTTGCCAAAGCCCCAGCAGAGGGCTACAACCCCTCTGGAGGACTCGAGCCATGTCTTTCCTTTCACCTAATATAACCATCCCCTTAAAACTATAATGAAAGCCTCAGTTCTTGAGTTCCACCCAAGGAAAGCTTGAGAAGAACAAAGCAAGCCAGGTTTCCAAGCCACTAAAGCCCTCCAGGTTTCAGTCTCTTAAAGCAGCAGCAGCTCCTTTCCTCCACCAGTGCCATCCTCCTTTGAACAAGTGGCAGTCATCCTCTGGCCTCAGCCTGTGCTCCACCAACCCTGGGCTGGAGCTGGGCAGCTGCAGTGTGACAGCAGAGCTCCAGGAGGCTGCATGCTGGACTAACCTTCAGAAACTCAGGCCTGATGAACTCAGAAGTGATTCACAGAGCAACTGCCCTGCATTTGCCAACAGGTTTCAGCCAGCCACAGCTGTGCCAGGGAGCTGCTGGTGAACCCAGGGAGGTTGTGGAGTCTCCTCCTCTGGAGCCTTTCCAGCCCTAGTCTAGAGGAGTTCCTGCATGACCTGTGCTAGATTCTCTGCTCCTGCCCTGGCAAGGGGGTTGGACTGGAAGATCTCCAAAGGTCCCTTCCATCCCCTAACATCCTGTGACCTGTGATCCCCTTGTGCACCTCGCTGAGGGATGCTGGACCTCGGAGCACCCCACGGCTGCGAGCGGGAGGCAGCAGGGCACAGCCCCAGCTGCGCCCCCAGCTCCAGCACATTTTCCCTTCTCCTCCAAAACTCACTTCACAAAAGATTTTCTTTTTTCAAGAGAATGAGCCCCTACAGAGCCTTGGCTCCTTTCCTCCCCCAGCCCTGTCAGAGGGCTCAGCACTACCTGTTTGCCAGCTATTAAATACCGAGCGCTTGGCCGATGGACAAGGCGATAGCGCAGCACGCAGCAGGGCTCTGCACAAGCCACCCTTGTTCCACTGCCTCCCCAGGCCAGAGGAAGAAGGAAAATCCCACAGGCACAACCTCACAGTAACTCCCCACCCCCCACCCCGGGGCAGAAAGCTCCTCTGGGCTCAGCCTTTCTGCTCTCCCCAGCAGAAAGCGAAGCTTTGGAGGCTGCTCGCAGCTCCCCTCACTGGGAGCTGCAGGAGCAGAGCTCTGCTTCCTTTAGCTCTGCTGCTGTTAGCAGTGGATCCTCTCCAGCAAACTGACAGCTGAAGAACAATTGTGGCTCTTTAATGCCACAGATGCATTTTCAGTCTCCCTTGTGCAAGACCCCATGGGGTACTGGACACAGCATCTCACTGCTCTCACTCTGAGACAGCACCAGGGGACCCTTTGGAGCAGGGAGGTCAGCCAGGGCCAAACCAGTGTCACTGCTTGTGGACACTCCATGGTTGTGTCTCCCCTCCTGGAAGGAGCCATGGACTGACAGACTCACAGAATGGATTGGGTTGGAAGGGGCCTTGAAGTTCATCCAGTTCCAAGCCTCTCCCATGGGATACCTCCCACCAGCCCAGGATGCTCATGGCCTCATCCAGCCTGGCCTTGAACACCTCCAGGGAGGTTGTGGAGCACAGAATCACAGAATGTGATCTTTGATCTTTGATCACATTCTGTGATTCTGTGCTCCACAACCTCCCTGGGCAACCTGTGCCAGTGTCTCCCCAGCCTTCCTTTACAGAATTTCTTCCTCATCTGCCCTCTTCCAGCTTCAACCCATCCCCTCTTGTCCTATCACCACAAGCTCTTATAAAAGGTCCCTCCCCAGCTTTCCTGTGGTCCCCTTTGCTGCTGGACCTGAGGAAGGGTCCGTGAGGTCCTCTCCTTTGCTCCCAAAGGCAAAACCTTTCCATTTTTGGCTTCAACACCTCCAAGTGCTCTGCAGTTGTGTGCTGCTCCTTGAAAACCACCTCCAGCCCAAAGGCTGCAGCAAACCCTCCTCTCCCAGCCCTCCCATGCCCTCACACACCCCAAAGGCTTCCAGCTGCACAGCCCCCGGAGATGAGCAGGAGAATTGGGGTCATTAGTCACTGAAACAGCAGCCGAGGGGCTGCCAAGTGCTGTGTGAACGAGGGCAGTGCTGGAAAAGCAAGAGCAGAGCCTCCTGGGGCGGTGACAAAGCCACCTCAGCTGGCCGCTAATCACCGGCACTGCTTGCTCGCAGCTGACCTCTGCTTTGTGCAGAGCCAAAGGAGGTTCTGCTCTTCAAACCACTGCCAGGCTAATCAGGAGGGTCCTGATTAGACTGCAGAGCCCCAAGGCTGAGTGTGGCTGAGGAGATCCACTCCAGCCGGACGCCTGCGCTGAGCAGCCCAGTGGCTGATCTGCAGGAGGGGCTGCAAAGCACAGCAGCCTTCGTGGTCCCCAGCCCACGGCTGGAGGGTGGCCCCCAGCACCCCCATCCCTCCCTGCATGAGGAGGTCCTGGGCAGCAGCAGAGTCAAACGAGGAGCAGCTTTCCAGGCAGCTGAGCTCCCCAACACAGACCCCCCCAGCCTGGGGTGGTCCCAGGAGCCCTGGGCAGGCAGGGCAGGCTTGGAGCTGAGCCCAGGATCTCTAACACTCCCTCCCCTCCCTGCAACAAGCCCTGTGCAGAGAGGTCATTTGTGCCCAAGCTCAAAGGAGGCAGCTCCTGAGGAGAACCTCAGCCCAAAGCAAGGCTCAAACACTCCATTTGCAGCCCTTTCATCTACAGACATGGAGATAAGGAAGGAGTTCAGGACAAGCCAGCTGCTTCCTCAGCTGAGAAGCCACTCAAACACAGAATCACAGGGTGGTGGGGTGGGAAGGGACCTCTGGGCCTCATCCAGTCCAACCCCTCTGCTAAAGCAGGGGCATCTAGATCGAGTTGCCCAGGATCACATCCAGGTGGGTTTGGAATCTCTCCAGAGGAGGAGACTCCACAACCCCTGTGGGCAGCCTGCTCCAGGGCACTGAACCCTCACACCAGAGAAGTTTCTCCTTAAGCTCAAGTGAAACCTCCTGGCTTCTAGTCTGCATCTGTTGCCCCTTCTCCTACCACTGGGCACTACCAGCCCCATCCTCATGACCTCCACCTTGAGCTATTCAGATGCACTTGAGAAGATCTCCTCTCAGGTTGCTCTTTGAGCCAGCTGCAGGGCTCTCAGCCTCTCCTCCTCACAGAGATGCTCCAGGCCTCTCAGCAGCTTTGTGGCCCTCAGCTGGGCTCTCTCCAGCAGTTCCCTGTCCCTCCTGACCCAGGGAGCCCACCTCAGCCTCCTCCTCTGGTTTGGTGCCCAGCCAAGCCCTGCATGCAGCAGGCCAGCAGTGCCACGTCACAGGGGGGGAATCAAAGATGCTAAATCTCTGCACTGAGAGCACTTGAGAGGATCAAAACGTCTCTGAGAGGCAAGAGGCAGCAGCAAAGGGTAAACAAGATGTGCTGCAGAGCTTCTGAGAGCTGGCCCAGCCCTGGTGAGAGCTCTGCCTTCAAAGCAGGGTGAGTTAATGCAGGGAGAGCTCAAATATTATCACTTTCAACAGCTCAGCAGAGCAGGAAGGACAGCAGCTGCCCCCTGGGAGCCAGACCCATTGGGTACCTCCTGCTTTCCAGCCAGGGTAAACAGGGGCTGGCTGCTGCTGCAGGCTGGCCAGCAAAAATATCCCATGCTGAAAGGTATGATAAGAGTCTGGCCAGCACTGAGAGCTGCCTGCCCCTAACACAAACACCTCTGTGTTCCTTTCCAGAAAAGAAAAAGCTCTGCCATTAAGATCAGACTGAGAGATTGCTGGGAGAGGAATGACAGCATGGAACATGGCTGCAGAGCAGTCCAGCCCCTCTGCCTCATTCCCAGGCTGTTCTCATCAAACAGCCTCAGCAGGAGCCCTCTGGATCACACCTGGCTTCCTAGAAACCCAGGATGGGTTGGGCTGGAAGGGACCTTAAAGCTCACCCAATTTAACCACCCCTCAGGCAAGGATAACTCCCTCCAGCCCAGGCTGCTCAAGACCTCTCCCAGCTCCTTCAGCCCAGTTCAACACTGCACAGCCCCACTTGGGGGAACTGTTTCTTGGGGTTTCCTCATCTCAGACAGCAGCAGAGCTGCTTTAGGTGACAGATGAGGGGCAAAGGCTTCTCTGATGTGATTAACTATGACCTGCCTTTCCCTGCCACTCTGCTCTGCCCCCACACAGGCAGAGGGCAGGAAAATAAAAGCCAACCCTCAGCCAAGCCCATGCTGACATTTTAAGACCCAAAAGCACTGATTTGAGGTCCCTCAGCCAAAGGAGGTACCATCAGTGACACTCAGGACTGATTTTTCTACCCCTCTAAAATGAGCCTGTGACTTCCCTTTAAAAAAAAATCCCTCCTTGGGGGGGGGTCCCTCAGATGTGGGCTTTATTTTCAAAGCTGCAACCAGTTCTGGCTGTGGGGGTGGCTGAACACTCCCAAGTGTGGAGCTGCTTTGCACCTCTCAGGTTCTGCACAGGGAGACACCAAACCTCCTCTTTGATTGATTTGGAAGAGAGAGGCTCTGACAAAAAGACTGCAGGGCCCAGCTAAAGGCTGCAAGGTGTGCAGGCATCCTCAGGGGCTGTCCACCCAGCATCTGGGTGCTGCTTTTGCATAGAATCATAGAACCAACCAGGCTGGAAGAGACCTCCAAGCTCATCCAGCCCAACCTAGCACCCAGCCCATGCCAATCAACCAGANTCACAGGGCTGTGCTCCAGGCCCCTCCCCAGCCTTGCTGCCCTTCTCTGGACACTTTCCAGCACCTCAACATCTCTCTTGAATGGAGGGGCCCAGAACTGGACACAGCACTCAAGGTGTGGCCTGAGCAGTGCTGAGTGCAGGGGCAGAATAACCTCCCTGCTGCTGCTGGCCACACTGTTCCTCCTCCTTCCCAAGGGAATCTGCTCTGGTTGGAGATAGAATCATAGACTCATAGAATGGTAAGGTTGGAAGGGACCTCAAGGATCATCTAGTTCCAACCCCCTGCCATAGGCAGGGAACAGATGTCCCTGTTGACTGCAGGGGAGGTGGACAAGATGACCTTTCAGGGTCCCTTCCTGCCTGATGTGTTCTGTGAGTGAAAGAAGGACTTGTGCCACTTCTGGAACACAGGGCAGGGGGCTCAAGACCATCCCACACAAGGCACTGTGCCAGCTGAGCCCAAGGAAAGCCTCTGGCTGCAAGAAACTCAACTCCAGCTGAGAGGGCAAGTCTGGAAAGAGCAGAGCCTGAAGTCAACAGCATCAGGGAGGGTTTGGCCAAGCTACAGTTGGTACCTGAGGAGCATCTCCTCTCTTTATGACCCAAGTGTTGGCTGAAGGGCCTGCCAAGCATTTCTAAATGGAGGTGACAGCAATGAAAGCTCCTTAAAACCACGGAAAAGGTGCAGGGGCAGCAGGTTCAGTGTGTCCTCAGCAGAAGCTGAGAGCAGCCCTCATGGAACACAGAGCTCAGACACAGACACTCTGCCTGAGCTGGTAACTCACAGGCACCTTCCACCCCCTGCTCTGCTTCCTCTGGGGCTGGGGGGGTGGGGGGTGGGGGTGTTCCAGCCCTTCTTGGGGGCAAGGATCAAGGCCTCTGAGAGCTGTCCCCACCTCAGCTCCATGGACCTGCATCTGTTTTGGAAAGAGCAGGGAAGCACAGGGCTCAGAGGGAACAGACAGCCCCTGATGGATGGCTACAAGAAGGGAAAGTCTTATTGCAGTTGCTGCTGCAGGTCAGCACTGACCAGAGCTAAAGTTGCCCTGGATGGGTTCCAGAAAACTGTGGGCATGGCACTTTGGGCCATGGTTTAGTGGCCACAGTGCTGCTGGGCTGATGGTTGGACTCAATGATGTCAGAGGCCTTTTCCAAGCCTAACAATCCCATGGCTCTTGCAGGAGCAGCAGTCAGAGGGAGGAGAGGGACAGGAGTTTCCTGCACCACAGGGTGAGGCACATTTTCTCTGCCATGCAGGTGGAGAACCATCCCAGCTCTTGCCCTGGGCACAACCTTGGCACCAAATCAGAGCATCTCTGAACTGCCCAACACAGGAAACTCAGGAACCTCCCTGCCAGGCCTCCTGTGCTGCAGCAAGGTTAATGAAAGAGAGCTTAGCAGCCCCACGTAAAGCCCAGCCCCAAGGGATGCAGCCAGGCAGGGTGGCACTGCTCTCCCCACTGCTGAGCTGCCCCCACAGCCACCACCCCTGCCCTTGCTCCTTTCACCCAACCTCCATCAGCTTCCTTCTCTGGTTGCAGCAGCTCCCTGTGCGGGGGGCAGGCAGCACTGGGAGCACTCTGCAG
>VWYK01050349.1:1012-16144 GCA_013399775.1 Semnornis frantzii | reverse complement strand
AAATAAAAACAAAAACAAACCCCATAAAATATGACATGAAAAGAACATGTAGTAAGCACTGGAGTAAAAGCACTGGAGAAACTTTCTATCACTTACAGGGAGAAAAAAGGTTGACTGAAATGTGCTCATGCCAGACACCTCTGTTGATGAAACCTATTGCAGAGGAGGAATCCCGAACAGCTTGGTTTGTGATGGGAGAAGCCCCAGCAACTACAGCTCATCCTTAAAGGCTCTCACATTGATAGGAGTTGCATGAGGAGAAAAAACACNACATTGATAGGAGTTGCATGAGGAGAAAAAACACACTCCAGCTGAAAAAATGAGACACTAAGATTTAGTTGTAACTTCTGCATTCACTGAGTTCCGTGAGAAGACTGAAACATGGTGAAGAAATACAACGAAGAAAAAATTTTAATTCTCTAACCAAGGTTAAACTAGAAAAAAACCCCAAACCAACCAAACAACCAAACCATCTGATTTTAAAGCACATATGAAGAGAAAACAGGGGCAGTATCATGCCTTTCAAAGTGCTGCAGAATATGGAAAAACGAAACTCATAATTCATGAGTTGCAATGATTAGCACAACCACTTTAAGGGGATACCAGCACAAGCAGCACTGGAAGTAATCACTAAAAATTATGCATTTGTTTCCATGCTGTATCCAGCAACAAGGAGACCAGAAGCAGGGACAACCCTGGGCTGTCACATGTGGGCACAGTTAGGAGACAAGGACAGCTTACACAGCTTTCTATTCTTTACATCTACATTCCTCCTGATTTTACATATACATTTTCTTAATTTTATATTAGCAAAGTTTCTCCTCAAAACCACCAGTGGCAAAAAAACCCCCAAAAGACACTTCCAAAATAATTCTATATAATAAAAACCCTGAACACCCTCCTATGTCTTTCTTGTGTAATATGAGAAAATACTGCTATAATTTATGTAGTGTGAAAGCTGACAAAATGTTTTGCAGTTTTGTTTAAATAGCTACTGTTCTCACATTAGTAGCAAATGAATCTTAATGCTAAAAATAACCCATAATAAAAAATAATGTGAAATCCAGTAACTCAAGATGCTGCTGACTAGGAATTGTTATTGCGGCACTGCTTCTAGTGCAGCAGTGAAAAAAAGAATTGTATGGTAAAATTCTGCAGATTAACAAAAAAATGTAATTTATGGACAACTTGTGAAATTCCACAGAAATGTATGGGTGCTTGACTTGGAGTAAAAGCTATGCCTTTCTTTTTAAATCATCAAAATCTTTAATTTCAGCTTTGCAAGCAAAACAGTCTTTTGGGGGTTTTACAATTTACCTTAAATGTTACCATTTCACTTTTACCTCAAAGCCATTTCAAATGGAAATGCTGAAGAATGTTTAGCTTGAATTTCTCTTTATTTTGAACTGAGAAGCTGGAATTTTGTTACTGCATTCATATACCAAATACAGTACTTTACATAATGCATATTTGAAAAGTAAAGTGAAACTAAAGGTAATTTCAGAATTAAAAATGCATTCTTTTCAGGAAGGTCAAAAGTTTCATTCTGATTTTAATAGAACAAAAAGTACTATCATGTGTAATGTGTTTTTGGGGAAAATGTTTTGGTTTCCTTTAAAGGAATCTTGAAAATCCTTGAAAATATTTTTCCCAGTGTTGATGAAATGATGACTTAAGCAGCCACCTCATGCCTGGTCTGGATATCTGAGTGAGTTCCCCAGACCTAAGAGGAGACTGCTCCAGGAGAAACACACAGTTTGTTTGCTGCTGTAGCTGCAATTTAACTTCAAAAGCCAAAGAGAAACTAGGATGAATATAAGCTGTGGCAGTGACATGCATGAGAAAACCTGCCTATAAAACAGACTTCAGAGCAGCACTTGCATGCTCAGCCCCCACTGATGTGCCTAACATGTTGATGATGACCTTTGCAGCACAACCAAGAACGCATTGCTGCGCTGTTGAGGTTTTAGCAATGGTTTCTCAATGTATCACTGCAGAAATAGTCTCCCTGTGTATTAAGGCTTGCCGACCAACCTGACCCTGCCCCCAGCTCTAACAGCTCAATTCACTGGCTGTCTGCCTATAACTTCCTGCACCATTTGCAGTGTCAGGGAAGACATTATTTAAAATTATGGTGGCGTTGAAAGATCTAACTGCAAAATAATGTCACCTAAGACAAGAAACATACAGAACAAAACCCTAGTTGGCCAAATTCTGGTCATGCCAAGTAACCTCTGATATGCAAAAAGAAGACAGTTGCATTCTCAGACTGATGAAATAATGAAAAGCCATCTAGGGGCAATCTCATCTGTAGGAAAACCATTACACTAACAGTACAAAAAGTGCTGTTATTCTGGATTTACAGGAAAATTACAACAGAAAAAAAAAAAAAAAAAAAAAAAAAAACCAAAAAAAAAACCCAAAAAAGAATGCCAGCTCTCCTAAAGAGTGATTTATCTGTTTATTGTTCAAGCTTTAGCCCTGAAGTTTAAATATTAATTTAGAGCGGTTAGAAAAGTCAGAAACGTGAGGAATGAAACAATCAACAGAAAGTATAGAGCATGCTTCCCTTTGGATCCTCACCTTTGTTAGGCTTCTCAAACACTTCTTTCTTTCACAAACTAGGAGTTTATCTCATTTATCTCAGAGTTAGGAGTTTTGCTGCTAACTCTACAGGGACCAAGCTTTCACCCAGTGCTTTCTGCCTCCACTACAGATCCAGAAACCGGTCCACACACTTCAGCCACTTGTCTCCAGAGTGCTGCACAGAGCAGATCATATGCTGCCACTACACTTAGGCTTCGTCCATACATCCATCCATCCATCCACCCATCCATCCATCTCTCCCTCCCTTTCCAGCTCAAAGGTGCCCCTTCCAGTTGTGCATGCTGACTCTTGCCAGCCTTTGCATCAGATGTGCTACCTCTGTTAGTTATCATCAGCAGTTAGTGATTTGGCAGGTTCTGGAGGACACTGAAAGGCTGTTTCTTTTCAGCCTTGCTGTTTTGCTGATTCAAAATGTTTTCTTTCGCATTTAGCAAGGATCCTGTTTAAGATTTGCTGGCAAAGCACTTTGATAAGTTAAATTGAAATACATGTATTTGTAAATGAGACAGGGGAACTTAAGCACTCAGACCCAAATGTGCAGAGTCATCTCTATTATGGCTGTCAATACTGGTTGCTTATGCTATGTCGGAAGAACTAAAACCAAATATCCCATAAACTAAAAGGCTTTAGAACTGAACATCCATTCAATGTCAGGACAATCCATATTCAAATGGATTTTTAACATCACCCAGCTTTCTGAACGTCCTCCTGCTCCCAACCACAAAGCACCAGACTGGCATGTGGGTGGTTGCAGTCCTGCTCCCTACTCTAGCAGTTTCTTCACAAAAATTTCTTCACAATTTCTTCACAAAAATTAACAATTCACTTTTAGTAAGTTCAAGTATTTAAAGGAAGTGATAATCCAAATGACTTCTGACCATTTGTTTACTCTTACAGGTGTGAAAAAAAGCCAAGGTACTCCTCAGTCAATGAGTTGTTCTCCCTCTTAGCAAACAGCCAAGTAGCATCATTAGACATTCATCTGAACAATTGTGCCTCCCTTCTACAAAAAGGACTGGAAGGAGAGCTGAGGGAACTACAGACCTGCCAGTCTAACCTTGGTGCCAAGAAAGGTCATGGAGCTTGAGTGCAACTATGTGGCATGTGCAGGGCAACAGTTAGGATGGGTTCGTGAAGGGGAGGTCTTGCTTGATGGACCTGATCTCCCTCTACAAGCAGCTGACATGCTCAGTGAATGAAGGAAAGACTGTGGATGTTGTTTACATGGACTTTAGTAAAGCCTTTGACATTTCTCCCACAGTGTCCTCCTAGGAAACTGGCTGCTCATGGCTTGGGTGGGTGGACATTTTGCTGGATAAAAACTGGCTGGATTGCCCAGCCCAAAGAGTAGTAGCGAATGGAAATAATTCTATTTGGTGGCTAGTCACGAGTGGTGCTCCCTAGGGCTCACTATTTGGGCCAGTTCTCTTTATTATCTTTATCAATGATCTGCATGAGAGGTCTGAGTCTATCTTCAGGAAGTTTGCAGATATCACCAAACTGGGTGGGAGTGTTGATCTGCTCAAAGGTAGGAAGGCTCCTCAGAGGGATCTGGCCAGGCTTGATCAATGGGCCAAGAGCAATTGTATCAGGTTTAACCAGGCCAAGTGCCAGGTCCTGCTTTCGGGTCACAACAAATCAATGCAACACTACAGGCTGGAAAGCTGCCTGGCAGAAAAAGACCTGGGGGTGCCGGTTGACATTCAGCTGAACATGAACCAGTGTGCTTAGACAGCCAAGAAGGCTAACAGCATTCTGGCCTGTATCAGGAATGGTGTGGCCAGCAGGACTAGAGAAGTGGTCATGAACTTGTACTCCATACTGCCGAGGCTGCATTTCAAATACTGTGCTCAGTTTTGGATCCCTCACTACAAGAAGGGCATTGAGATGCTGGCATGGGTCCAGAAAAGGACAACAAAGCTGGTGAATGGTCTAGGGAACAGGACTTACAAGGAGCAGCTGAGGCAACTGGGATTGTTTAGTCTAGAGATGAGGAGGCTGAGATGGGACTGTATTGCGCTCTACAACTATGTGAAAGGAGGTTGCAGTGAGGTGTGTGTTGGTTTCTTCTCCCTAGTATCAAGTGATAGAATGTGAAGAAATGGCCTTGAGTTGTGCCTGGCGAAATTTAGATTTGATATTAGGAAAATTTTCTTTACTGAAAGAGTGGTCAGACATTGGAACAGCTGCCAAGGGAGGTGGTGGAGCCACCGTCCCTAGAGGTGTTCAAATGATCTGTAGATGTGGCACTCTGACACATGGTTCAATGGCTGCGGTAGTGTTAGGTTGACAGTTGGACTCAATAATCTTAAAGGTCTTTTCCAACTTCAACTTTTCTATGATTCTGTGACCCCAGCTGACATGTATCACACCGAATATTGACTTCTGTGTTGCACTGGCTACAACAACAACACCAAGGGAAGTCACACAGACAGCTCTGTGTGCGTTCTGGTTTGCTCCTTTCCACAACTGTAGTTCTGGGCATTGTACCCTGCCAAGTTTATTGCCCAAGTTCCAGTTGTAAGTTTTAGCTCAAAATCAGGAGTCCAAACTTACCATTTCAATTCTCCGAGTAGAGAAGACCAAAGTTTGAGCAAACCTGGAGCAAGACACTTACCTGCAGTGGCCAGGAACAAGGGACTTGGAAAGTTTACCAAAGCTTGCTGGAGCACTTCTGAAAATACCAACATTATTCTCTAATGTCATTATGGTTGGCTTTTCACCCACATCACCCATTCCTATCCTTCACACTCTTTCAAGAGAAACAAGATTTGAATATCAGATCAAGAGGCCCTACTCTTCTCCCAATATTTACATTAATTTGCTTAGACAATCGAATACAAGAGAATATCTGCAGATGATAAATCATAGTTCATAGTCACCTATATAAATGACTGATTCTAAAATTTCTGCTTTACATAACACATTGGGATTCTCTTGTGTTGTCTCCTGGTCAGTACTTTAGAAGCTCAGCACCTCCACGTGTGACAGTTTTACAGCTCTGCCTTCTGTTCAACTCTTGCGGCTGATAGAGGGGGCATGTTTTTGGAAAGTACCTTCAAGCCAGCTGCCTCCCAAGTTCCTCACAGCAGAATTCTGCCAGATTGCAGAATGCCACTAGAAACCGTGAAGAATTAAATCCATAATTCCCTTGGCTCATATTCTCTGAGTCTTGCATAACATCAGAATAAAAAAGACTTCCATATATTAAATTATGCATGGCCTTTTGAGTAAAATAAAGTCATGTCCTCATTGTAAAGGAGGGCTAGATTCATTGATTATGTATTAAAATCTAACCCTCTATGTATCTGTTGTCTGATTGTGGTAATTTGGCCTCTGTAACAATCACTGACCTCAAATTCACAATCTTCCTACATAGAATTGAAAGAGAATATCTGGTTTTGTAAAGTACAAAATTTGGTTAATCACGTTGCTGAGATAGGATGTCATTAGTATAGAAACACTTTCTTCATGGATGCCTCTATCTGTGCATATTTCCCTGTCTTACTGGATCTTCAGACTAGGAGCAGTGGTGGATCAGAGCATGCAGTGCTTACCTTCAGACCAGGAGCACAAGCCTTTGGAACTTGTCATGGCTTAAAGCAAGGTACTAGTGCACGTTCTTATCTATGGAAATGTTAAATTTTTTCTACTGTCTCCATAAAGAAGGAAGGGAGTGAGACATAAGAAAGGAAGACTTAGAATGGACTCAGGAGGAACACCCTGGAGATGGGAAAGAAAAGCACCAAAGAGTGTGGCAAGAAGTTAAGGCTGCAACTACAGAAAACTGAGCACACTGAACTGAAGTCTTACTCAATGGGTATCAGTCCTGCCATCTGTGAAATGGTAGCTCTATGGCCCATATATAAGGACTAGTTTCTAGCCAGTGTCTTCCTATGTGATGGTCACAGGTGTTTTCTCAGACCATTAAGAAGCATGGCTAAACCACTGATAACTGCAGCAGTTACACTAAGTGTGTTCACTGCTTCAGAGTCAAGTGAAGAAATGAAGCACTATTTTGCAGACACATAGAGGAGGATGATTCCTCACACATTTAGGTCAGGGTGAAACTGCAAGCATTGAGTATGTACTTGTGCCAGTGAAGGAAATCTTGCCATCATCCACCACACAACCCTTGGATCCCACCAATCAGAACTGAGAGCTAAGGGATCAGCCTTGAACTTCTTAGGCACAAAACTGTCACCTCAGTGAGATCCTGGGGAAATTAAGAAGAGCACAAGACGAGTCTTTTATGCAAATTTTATGAAAAATGGGTTTATTTAAGAATTCATTTCCTTAGCAGAGAGGATAGGTTTGCATCAAAATAGAGCAAAATCAGTACAGTAAGTAACTACTATTATTTTTCTTCCATTTAGGGAATGAAATAGGCTTAATTTTCCATTTATCTTTCTCCCTCATATTGCTGTGCCCGCACTATCTACCTCTAATACCGTGCTGCACTGCACGGATGAAGATGTACACAGCATTCATGGCTGCACTAACCACCAGAGGGAGTTCATGGCAGCCGGCAGCAGAGAAAATGGAATTAAACCGATGTTTTCGATAGAGTGCTTCGGAATACTAATCAAGACCAACAGATAAAACAATCCATGCAAATCAGATTGATGGTGATTTCTTTGCAGTCTGGCTTTTTTACCATTCGAATCAGAGCAGATTTTTAAAGGCACCTTCGAGACCTGAATCCTGCTGCCTTCTCCCTAGCTGTGCAGCTGAGCACGTACAAGGGCAAAGGCGAGGCTCTTTGTGAACTAAAATCACCGACTAGCTGATTACTTCCTTCCTAAACTGCACAACAGCCCGAGATTGTTCAATCTTATCACAGTCGTTGTTCACTCCCTGCTGTGTCACAGGACCTGTGCAGCTTGTTGAGCCACCAGCCAGCAGCACAGGACTACATCTGCACTCATCACCTTGAAGTGAGCTGTTGTCACTCTGTGGAGTGGAAAGGAAACTACACGGTACTGTAGACTAGATCCCTAGCATTTCTGTGGCTGAAGTTCAGTTAAATGAATTCCACTTTCAGCTGTATTGCTTCGTTAGGATTAACTGGAGAAACTACAACAGCCATTGCCATGAGGTTCTGAGATTCTGGTTGTGGAATGACAACTTTCAAGCTTTCAAGTCCCTGACCTGGTATAGATAAGATGCTGGATGACTGCATGAAGTCATCTAAGAAGGCAATTAATAGACTTTGTGTGAGCTCCATGGGGATTACCAGCTAGCAGCAGAAGCTGCTCTACATGCTTTGCTGGCAGCAGCATATGGTGATTCACTCGGTGGCTGGAATTAAGCAGCAGATTTTCTCTTTAGCTGAGCATGGCATTGGGGATGGCTGCAGAACTGTGCCCTACCTCCTCATCTGCGCCACTGACCGTCCCTGCTCAGTGCTTTGGTCCTAAACATTGTGAACACATTTTTAGTGCATGTGGTCCACACAGTGAGCAAAGACACATAATGAAAGCAGAATTTATAAACTAATTTCAAATTAGCATCAGTTTTATTTTGAGTACATGTGAAAAATCCTCTCAATCCAGAAATCTATTCCTGACTCCTATCTGTGCACGTGTGATCTTCACCCCAAGTTCACTTCTGGTATAAAATTAAAAAAAAAAAAAAAAAAGTGTAAAAAGATCATCAGAGCTCAGGCAGCTGGAGAAGAAGTAATCAATCATCTGATATGTATATTGCTCATGTGAACACATGCATATGGACACACACAGCATAAATGTAATCCTGTGAATTCTCACTAACTGTCCCAGAGAAATCCATATAGAACCAATCCACGTAGAACCACTGAAAATACAGCTTACATACATTAGCTTCCAGGTCCCTAATTTAATATTATTAAACCAGATAATTAATTATTATTGTAGTTAATAATTAATTACAACATAATTACAGATGATTAGTCTATTAATCAGAAAGTTGGTGAGAGGGTCAGAGCAAAATTGTCATGAACTGGAGTGGGTTCTTAGGGTCCTTTACAGTCAGTGACAGAGAAAGAGAGGAAAAATAAGCTGAATTTTGTCTAGAGGTGCCTGGTAGAGACACCTGAAATATGTGACTGTTCTAGGAGCATCTGCTGCTGTTTCCTGACCACACAGACAGCCTAGCTCAGGAACAAAACCCTGCAGCATAGATGCCATAGGAGGACCACGGGGGAAGACTGTGGTCATGCAATTATTACTTGTGTGAGTAATCACACACCAGAAGTGCATCACAGCTAGGGGAGTGCTAAAAAAACTGTGTAACAACAAACTGTCAAAAGATCTGGGTCTTAGCTGGGAATCCAGAGTCTACTAAATAAAAACCAAACCAAGTTTCTTGTTGGCTCAGCAACTAATAACCCAAATCTGTCTTAATCGCTACACATTCACGTATCTCATCTCAAGTTAATCATGGATATAAATCAGCTAGAATCCAACAATTAGCAAAAGGTACCCATGAATAGTATAAAATAAGTAATTGTGGGGTGAAGTATGGGGCTAACACTAGAATCCGACATCATTATCAGAGGGCATAATCTCTGCAGGATGACTGAACAACAATACAACATGTATTCCTCTCCTAAGTATGCTTGGATACTTGGTAATGCCATAGAAAGCTGGAGAAGTCATTTTCCATACAATCTCTTGCAAGTTTCTATAGTTTACTTTTCCAAAAATAAATAGCATTTGGAGGAGCACAGCATCACTGTAAAAATCAGTCTGGTTTGGCTGAATCAGATTAGGAGTTCCTATCAGTAATTAGCAGTCTTTGAAAATCTGGGTCTGCATAACTACTACCTCATCACACTGCCTGGTCATTTATCTGAGAGGGCTCAGGGGAGCCTCAGGACGGGCTCCCACAGGAAGGCTGGGGAGGGACTGTTTAGAAGGATGTGTAGCAATACAAGAAGGGGCAATGGCTAATGCAGGAGGTAATGTGGCAGACTGAGGTGTAAGTCCAGCACTTTTTTCATTGCCTGCACAGAGACCAAGGTGCAGAGCCAGGACAGAGCCCACTATTGCCCATACGAGGAGCTGCACACAGAAGGTGCCTGCAGTGCACTGCTGGCCTAGGCTCATGGCAGATATTGCTTCTCTTGCCATGTTCCTTGAGAGAGGAGAGCATCCAGAGGAGAGTGAGTGACATAGAGCTGCTTCTGAGTCATGGCATCTGATGGGGCAAGGATACTTTCGCACTTCTGTGGCTCGAAGCTGAGCTCCACTCACAGCTGTGGCTTGACAGAGGGCATGATGTATGTGCACTCCAGGTTAACAACCCAAAAGCAGCTGTCACCAGATGAAGAGGTATATTCAGCAAGCAAACACCCTAGAAATGGCCTCAAAATGAATATTAGCCTAAATCTGACCTACACTACTTGCATATGAATTACTGGACTTCTTAAATTTTGATTAATTTTTTTCCCCCCTCAGCTATTAGCATTCTTCTGCCACTTATTATAGTCTAGTAAAAAAAAAGCTACATTGTGTCCCCAACTGCTGAGCTCTGGGAACTTTGCTGGTTTGCACCAGTTTGAGGGCAATGGTGCTAGGGAATCTCACTTTGCTTTCAATGTGAGTAAGTATCTCTTAAACCTCTCAACAATTTTCTCCCCAGTTTCCTTCCTGAAGTGGTTTCCATTTAGCACAGAAGAATTCAGCACGGCAATAACATCAGTGAGATACTCAAGTGCTGTTAGATTTGTTATGCTCTTCAAAGAACAAGGCACCTTTTGTTGTTCTAGATGTGCAACAGCAGCTCTGGCACTGCTGCTGCTCTAAGCAGGGATATAATAGAGTCCCGCAGAAAAGTGACTAAGACATGTACAAGCAACATGCCATGGGTTTTTATTAGCATAACATTGGGATAGCACTTCACTGCCCTGAAAGACTTTCTGCCATGGATTTCTACTGTCTGGGGGACTGAAACACTAAATTGCAAAAAATGATGCCTGCTTCTATAGAGCAGAGTAATCAAATAACAGTTTGATACTTCCTGACAGATGAATAATAGCAATGATATTTACACTTATAACACAGAAAGGAGTCTGCAGGCCCAGTTTATCTATTCATGAATGAAGGAATTCACCTCCTGTGCTCCAGTCAGCTGGAGCCAAGCTAAAATGGAAGATTAACCAGTTTTACTTACTGCTTCTTTTTGCTGGGCCTACTTCTTTGATTCATGGTTTTAAATGCGTTTCTTCCAATGTGAACTCAACTTATGAAGTGTACCCAGGTTCTTGGAAATGTTATATATCTCAGGAAACCCAAGTTGACTTGAAAAGAGGTACTTTAGGAATTTTGCAAGCAAGAGAAGCTTGCAAAGAAATTGTTGTTGTTCCGGAAACACAAGCAATGAGTTTGTATGAGGATTTTCATTCCTATCAGCACAGTAAGAAAGAGCCCTGAGAGCAAGAAATGAATGCTACTACAGCCTGAGAAGATGTTTTTTCATTTGAGGTCACAAGGGACTCCTTCTCTCAAAGGGTCAGATAGAGATGGGATCTGCTGAACACATGGTGTGGCACTGGTCTTCACTGGTTGCTCAAGAAAAAAAAATCATGCCTAGTTTGCTGAGTGACAGTTCTTCTCTGTCCAGTTCACAGAGGAAGGCATTTCTATATTATATAGCAATATACTAAAAGATAATTTATATCAGGTATATTTTTCTGGAACAATTCCAGTAATAAAGTAATACAGTAGATGAAAGGAAAAATCTAATTTTACTTGAATTTTCGTTCCCTTCCCTCTTCATTGACTTACAAAGCACAGCAAGTTAGATCGGAAACTGCCCTCAGAGCATTTCTGGGTGACTATAGTTTATATTGAATCTGGAGTAAGCATGATGCTGGAAAAATTGTGAAACTTATCTCTAAACCTTTCTCTAGTGCTCTTGAAAAGTGTTAGTAAGGAAAGGTTTATTCCCCTAGGAAAGCTTTGATTTTTAAGAAGAAAAAGCTTTTGGTATTTTTAACATGCATTAAATCGACCATTGCCTGTGAGGTGCTGGTTTGGCTAGCATGAGGTGTCTGACTGCATGGATCATATTTACACTATTAGGTTTAAAAGTTTGATATTTACAAATTGTCTATGCCTGCATTATAAATAAAGAGTCACTTCTGGGATGATCTGGTTAAAAGACCTGCAGCAGAATGGTGTGCCTGCAGCCCCGCAATGTCTACACACAATGAGTTACAAGAGCCTTTAAATGTTAGTAGCACACTTAAACGTGTGCTAAACCACAATGAATACACTGTTTATAACCTTCAGCAGCACACTTGATAGCATGGGAAATGAGTCTGCAGAGCAGTACATGAAGTGCCTTGCATGGGGCATGGATCTCATTACATCAGCATAGTTTTGGAACCAGTTGTCTGCAAGTGGGCATTGTATTCTGTGGTAGGTCTCCTTCCATTATTGATGAGTTATTTTATGTATTATGCAGTACTGTAATGAAGATGCACTCTTTTGTCCTCCCACATGGTGTCCTCTGTGGTGTTGGGAAGTTTTGGGGCAATATTATCACATAAAACAGTCACTGCATTGTAGAAGATGAATGCAGCTGACTGGTTTTCCCAGCAGCTACACTTCAGTGCTACTGAAATATCCAGAGACATGAGACTGGCTTGAAAAAGTCTAACAAAACTATGAACTGAATATAACATTGTGAAATTCTATATTGAAAAAAATGTACTGCAGCATAATCTTCACACATAACCCTGCACTGACAGAAACCTTGCAAATACTTAGGACCCCTAACCAGGAAAGAGTGTATGCTACACACTGACTGTTTGTCTTGTAAGCACTGTGTGATGGCACCCAGCATGACCTGCTCCATAACCTTTCCTGGAACTGGGGTCAGGCTGACAGGCCTGTAGTTCGCTTCTGGCCCTTCTTGTAGATCGGTGTCACATCTACCAGCCTCCAGTCAACTGGGACCTTCCCAGTTAGCCAGGACTATTGACAAATAATGGTAAGAGGACTAATGAGCACATCTGCCAGTTCCTTAAGTACCCTTGGGTGGATCCCATCCAATCCCATAGACTTGTGCACAACTAAGTGGCACAATAGGTCATTGATCATTTCCCTCTGGATTGTGTGGGCTACTTTCTGCTCTCCAGCCCTGTTCTTTTATTCTCCTTTTAATTTCATAGGGTTGAAAGCATTTTCCAAGGATCTTCTTCCCAGTAGTACAGAGATACACTCACTTCAGGACAAGGATAAGAGCAGAATGACTGAAGGAGTGGAAAAAAGATCTCAAAACTCTGAAGAACTTCACCATATCCAACTCATAGGAAAGTGTGCATGGATGGAGAAATACATGTCAAATAATTCACAATGGTGGAAAGGAAAAGCCAGCAGATCTGACAATGAGGAGTAAGGAGCAATCCTTCTGATGAAACATGCTCCCATTAGAGTTAAGGGAAATTCCATGCTGGAAGACACATGGCTGAACTCTGCACCCTCTATGATCCACAAACGTTTGTATCATGTGGTCTGTAAGCCATTTATAGTCAGAACAAGAAAATGGTATTCTTAGAATTAAAAAATAAAAGAATACTCATAATTCAAAACTCTCCCTTATTATTTTATATTATCTTCCAGTTTTTCCCCTCTTAGTCAGACAAGACAGCTGATGTCTTCAACTGCAACTAATTCTGCAACATGCCTCCCTGCATAAGGCTTCCTAGCACATGGTATTTATGTTTAGAAATATGACTTTATTGAACTGTAAGTCAATAATAACTATCCAAGTCCCCAGGGCAAAGATATCAAAAGAAAAGCAAAAGTCCACAGTATGTTATATGCACTGGTATGAGTAGCACTGACCATTAGGCTGCACGGATCAGACTCTTAATTCTTCTCCAAGAAGTATCAAGTCTTTAAGCCGTGGAAGCCCAAGATGCCCTTGGAGTTGGTCACACCAAATCACATAGCCAAGCCACTGCCTTCTTCTGCAGCATGGAAACATTCAGGTACTGTCCATGATCAGCATGGAAGCAAGGACAGGGTCTAAAGCAAGCATCTAAGGAAGGAAAGAATTTAAGCCATCCTTTCCCTGTTCTTAGTGATTGGGGAGCAAGAAAGGAGAGAAAATAGCCTCATTCCCTTTCTCAGGGAAGCGTAACAACTCGCTGAGAGAAGCACTGAGTGTACATGCTTCATTAGCCCTGCAGAAAAAGCTACCTTGACCACAGGCACCACCAGCTTTCTTACAAAATTACAACAGTGAAGAACGTGCTCATTTCAGCTTACTGATATCCTCACCTTACGTCTTGCTCTAATAACTGTGCCATGCTGCTACCAGTCATTGCATTTGTTAAGTCTAAGAGGATGTAACCCTGAAGTATGTCAACCTTGTCTGCTTAAAGATCAAACAGCCTGTAGGCAAGACCTGTGAAAAAATACTTTTCCAGCAGTATCTCTAGACAAGAACGGGTGATGCTCTGTCCTCAGTGAAACTTGGCAGCAGGTGACAAGGTAAGATGGTGACACTTTGCATCAGGTAACTTATGCCAGTAAAACATCTGGCTTCACAAAGTGGACATTCATGGAAGAAAAACAATTGAATGGGAACTAATTTGACACACTAATGATCTTACTAAATTATATCATTAAAGAAGTGTAAGCAAGAGGTTGGTAACGAGCAAGTCAGTGTTATTATTTGTTCTCATTTTGTTCTCATCTCAGGCTGGCTGAGAACCAACTCTTCTTTTTTTGTTGTAAAGAAGAGGAGGTTAAAGAAACATATAAGGAAATCAAAGTAATTAGGCATATTAACAAGCTGGCAGGTAACCATGATTCAGTGAGATAACTGTCAGCCTCTAGAGGAAGGATGGTACACATCTGTATTTTTTTTTTTAGTCTTATCTCATTTCAGATTACTGCGAACATGACCACTGGCTTCCTTACAAAGCACAAGACTGAGTTGTGTATGTGTTCAGCTCCTGCACGGCAAGACTTGCTTCACCTCACCCTGAGGATGTCCACTGAGAGAGGCTCCCATCACAGCACTGAGAATTGGGTCATGCATAAGATGACCACCCTTCCCTGTCAATAAAACTATGAGTTCATCTGCTGCAGAAATACAGCAAGGCAGCAAGTTTAGACTATAGCTTCTCTCCCAGCTTTCTCAAATTGGGATGTCAAGACTCCTGGGAAGAATGTCTCCCCAGGGATGATCTTGATTAACACAGCCTGGGTGTAGAATCTGATTCAGGCCGTTTAACTGCAAGCATTTAGTGAAACACTTGGTTTAGTTTTCACTAGTGGCTGACACAATCAACACAGATTGATCAGCATGGGCAGTGAATGATCTCAGGTATTGTAGTTTCTCTCATAAAAAAGCAGGGCAGTACAATAATTCTCAATACTAGTTAATAAATGTGTATTCATTTGAAGTGACTCATTCATTTCAAAGTCAGTAGTACTGCTTAAAAAGTATTTCTAACTTCCCAAAACATGGACTGCTATATTGTTTTAACCTAATTCAGCTTAATACACTGTTCAAAAACCCACA
>VWYK01050345.1:0-22574 GCA_013399775.1 Semnornis frantzii | reverse complement strand
TCTTTAAACCCACGACACTGTGCAAGCCCCTTCCAGTTTTCTTGCTGCTTAAGTGCTGGAAACAGCCCAGTGAGTTCTGGCTGAGTGATCTTTTACACCTTCCTCAGTAAAGCTGATATCATTTAAGTGCCTGGTTTTCTCCCAGGATAAAAGTCTCAGCACTATGGGATGCTCCTGAACTTGTTGCAGCACTTCCCAGGAGGACTGTTGTGTTCTAGCTTTTGAGGCCACCCAGGCAGGCAAACAGCAGAAGGAGCAGGCTGGGTTTGGTTTGCATTGGATTTTATCATCCCATGGAATCCCACAGTTGCTGGGAGTTGAGGTGGAAACTCCTGTATTCTAGCTTGCACCCACTGCTCCTTCCAGTGGGGCTACAGACACACCTGCCTCTGAGTAACCACAGCAGAGATTGGGGTCCAAGGTGAGCAGCAGCATTTCTGTACTGAAAGAGAGGGACTTCAGGCATTGTAGCATTTCCACTGGCAAACCACTGATCTGCTACAGACACAAACCAAGCTGCTGCCAGCTGCAGTCCCTGGCTCACAGAGTCACAGCCAGGAGCTACTTGGAGACGAGGGAAATTCTGGAGAGATGAATGAATACCCACAAAGAATCAAAGGGAAAGGCTGGGACCACCAAGGCCTTTCAAGCACAGCTCAAGAGGAAGGAGAACTGAATTCAAAGGAACAGGAGTTAGAATGGAGAGCTATAAAAAGTGAACCTTGAAGAAGAAATATATAGCAAGGGCACAGATTATGTGCAAAAGATGTAAAATCAGACTGCAACTGAATAAAGTTACTCCCACCTCCAGCTGCCAGTGGAGAAGGAGGAATGAAGTGAAGACTTCACTAAGAATGAAGCATCTCTGGAGTTACTGCTCAGGCAATCCTGGGGGCTGCAGGGGAAACTCAGAAAACAGTATGGGTCTGGCCAAGCCCTACAAATACATGTCTGTAGTTCTAGGAAAGCTCTTCATGCACTGCAGATGTAGAAACATAACTCTGTTGGGGCTTGTTTGTTTGCTTTGTTTTTTCTTTGAGACAAAGAGGCCTAAAGCCATAGGCAAAGGCAGTCACAGGTCTCTGCTGAAACCCAGCACTCAGAACTCAGGCAGAGTTGTGGAAACTCAGATCACAGGTTCCTGGAATTCAGCCTTTAGGAAATGCCAAGTGTTAGAAAAACAACAGAAGGACAAAGCCCCTTGGCCTGTCTCTAGCCCCCCTGACGCAAAGTCCCTCTGCAGCCTTCCTGCAGGCTCCCTTCAGCTCTTGGCAGGCAGTTTTGAGGTGCCCCTGGAGCCTTCTCCTCTGCAGGCTGCCCCCCCCCAGCTCCCTCAGCCTGTGCTCACAGCAGAGCTGCTCCAGCCCTTGCAGCATCTTTGGGGCCTCCTCTGGCCTCCCTCCAGCAACCTCTGTGTCCTCCTTCTGCTGGGGACAGCAGCACTGGAGGCAGGACTGGAGGTGAGGTCAGAGGAGAGCCAAGGGGCAGGATCCCCTCTCTTGCCCTCTGCCCACCCTGCTCTGGCTGCAGCCCAGGACAGATTTGCAATCTCTTGTTTGGGAGGGCAAACAAAACAGGCCCAAGCCTGCTTCCCTGCTTGAGCCTTCACATCCAAAATCTTAACACTCTGCCCCCCCCCAAAAAAGTGAATCTATTTGAATAGAATTTGCTTTGAGCATAGCAGTAACACAACCCAGTGAACAGCTGGAAATGGCCATTCTAGATGCTGCTTCTGGATGCAAACAGTCACTGCCCTGACATGGCACTGCTGAGCAGTCACAGGGCAGTTGGCATTTCTGCAAAGCAAAGCTGGGAAATAAAGAAAAGGTCTACGAGGAATGAGACTTGAAAATAACAGTGTTTGTAACATCTTTGGCTTCTCCCTCCTCTGACATCTGCCAGGGGTTGTGAGCAGGACAATGCAATGAGTAACTGCAGCATTGGGTACTGAGAGTCTCCTTGGGAAGTGACAAGGGCTGGACCCACCAACAGATTTAAAGCCTACATTTCGATTCCTCAGAAACAACCAAGAAATCTCTTCCTTTCCTGGACACGTGTGACACTTTGGACTTGCACTTCCCATGGGGAAATGACTCTCAGGTCACAGCAGTGGAGCACAGCAAGAACTGTCCTCATTTAAGTTCCAAAACCTCCATTTCAATTGAATTATTTTTATAGTTAATATTTTTTTTCTTTTTTTTTCAAAGGCATTTTCACTTTGTTGTAGCAAATAACTCTAGGGTCTGGAACACTCAGGCTCACTCTCCAAGGAATAGTTAAGCAGTTCCAAACCAGAATGGTTATTTTCTTGGTGAAAAATGACTGAGTCTGTGCATGGGAGCACTACCAAGGACCAGTCATGGCCAGGGGGTCACCTGAGGTGGAAAGAATGGACAGAAGCTCAGACAGCCCAGGAGCAAAGTGAAGGCACATTCCTGTGTGAACTATGCTGGGTGATGCTGCTTGGCAGGGAGGTTGGACTCAGTGATCTCTGGATGCCCCTTCCCACCTCTAAAGTTCCTTAGTTAATGAACATTAAAATGCCATTCTCCTGGGGGGGGGGGGGGGGGTTCCCTTTCTTTTCCCCTGCCTTGTCTGCTTTTGGTTCTGTTCCATTTCCAGAAGAACTCCTTCTCTCTGGCTTCTCTTGCATACCTCCCTGAGATCACTCAGTCTGTCCCTTGGCATCTTTGTGCTCAGCTGACCAAAGTTCAAACCCTTCTTTTTCAAACAGTTACTATCCTCCAGTCAGTGCAGGCCTCCAGCAGAGCCTGCTCACTCTGCACACACTGCTTGCAAGCTGAGCTGCCTGCCTGGATGCTGCCCTTCACTAGAAGGTATTGTTTGTGCAGTGTCCTAGAATCACAGAATGGTGTGGGTTGGAAGGGACCTCTGGAGATCATTGAGTCCAACTGCTGCTACAGTAGGGTCAGGTTGCACAGGAATGTATCATAAAATCATAGACCTGCTGGGGTTGGAAGAGCCCCTTGGGACCATCCAGTCCAACTCACCTAGAGCTCACGATCCACCACTGCTGCCAAGCCTGCACCACCAAACCACATCTCTCAGCACCACATCCAAGCATCTTTTTGGCACCTCCAGGGACGGTGACTCCACCACCTCTCTGTGCAGCCTGTTCCAGGACTCTGTCAGCCTCACAGCAAAGTGTCCTCATGTTGAGGATGTCCTGGATAGGTGATACTTTAATTCAGGCCTATAGAAGTTCCCACTGGCAGACAGCTTGAGGTTCACCTAGGGATACTTGTAACCTGCCCTGTTACGAGTCATGCTCTGCCAGGCTGCCCTGCTGCTGAGGGGTTAGCCTGCTGCAGTAACACCATCTTTCAGTAAGAGCTCTCCCACAGACAAGTCTAAATGTGAAGTGCTTCCCTGAGATCTAAAGAAGCTTATCAGAAGCACCCTTAGTGACCCAGGAGGTTTGGGGTGTCTGTCAGTGTAGCCATCACTGAGGAGAGGCAGCAGCTGCGGAAGCCCCGAAGCACTTCTCTTGCCGGCAGATGCAGATGAAAGAGCTCTGGTGCCAGCATGTCTGCTGGGGGGCTTCGCTGCCCCATCAACCGGAGGGCTCTTACTCTGGGCAGCCCTGCTCACAGTGATGAAGTGCTGCCTTCATCTTGCGACAGCTGCGACAGCTGCGTTGCAGACCTCCATCTGTTCCCAGGGACCTTCCCCAGCCCAGCGCCGTAGATCCTGCTCCTAGAGACATCTGCCTGCTCTGCTAGCACCTCACAGCAGACAATCATTGCTTAGTCTTCGTCCCAGTACTTGCTATAAATATTTTATCTCTACCTCTCCAGCCTCATTTACAATTCCCATATATTTCCTTACATCTCTGCCCTACTGCTTCTCAGAACCCCAAGCCATATTTTGACTTTATCACTTCTTTTACCTACTCTGGGAGGCTGTTCTCTATTCCAGCCACCTGCAGACTCACAGCCCTGCACTGCCATCTCAGCCCCAAACCCAAGGAGCTGAAGGTCTCCTCCCCATGTTGACTCTGGGCATGATCTGTTCAATATCTGTATTGATGATCTGGAGCAGGGGATTGAGTCCAACATCAGTAAGTGTGAAGATGACATCAAATCAGGAGCAGGTGTGGAGCTGCTGGGGGGCAGAAGGGCTCTGCAGAGGGACCTGGGCAGGCTGGATGGGTGAGCAGAGGCCAATGGGATGAGATTGAATAAGGCTGAGTGCAGGGTTCTACACTTTGGCCACAGCAACCCCAAGCAGTGCTACAGGCTGGGCACAGAGTGCCTGGAGAGCAGCCAGGCAGAGAGGGACCTGGGGGTGCTNCTGTGCCAGGGGAGGTCTAGGCTGGATGTTAGGAGGAAGTTGTTGGCAGAGAGAGTGATTGGCATTGGAATGGTCTGCCCAGGGAGGTGGTGGAGTGCCCATCCCTGGAGGTGTTGAAGCCAAGCCTGGTTGGGGCACTTAGTGCCATGGTCTGGTTGATTGGCCAGGGCTGGGTGCTAGGTTGGGCTGGGTGAGCTTGGAGCTCTCTTCCAGCCTGCCTGATTCTATGGCTCTATGAGCAGTGTGCTACTGGAGTACAAGTGTGCAGGTGTCTCCTGAGGTCCCCTTTATCTATCAGGGCTCTCATCTTTCAAGCAGTGAAGCCAATGGCTCTGATCCACGCCATACTGACCCCCCCTATACATACTTCAGTGTGATGAGAAATTCCTTGCAACCCTCCCCTGACTCTTCCCTGGCACTGTGTTGGTGTCAGTGCAGCTTTGGCCTACACACACCCTGCCGTTTTCTTGTCTGGGAAATACTTTGTTAGCAGAGAAATCACTGAGGCTGGAAAAGACCTTTAAGATCATCCACTCCAGCCATAACCCAGCTACCATGTCCTGAAGCTCCACATCCACATCTTCCTGAACACCCCCAGGGATGGTGACTCCACCAGCTCCCTGTGCAGCCTGTGCCAGCCTCTCACCACTCACTAAAGAAGATTTTCCTCATGCCCAACCTAAGCCTGCCCTGGCACAACTCAAACCCATTGCCTCTCATCCTATCTCTGGATACCTGGGAGAAGAGACCAACCCCAGCCTCACTCCAGCCTTCTCTCAGGCAGCTGCAGGGAGCAGTGAGATCTTTCCTCAGCCTTCTCCAGACTGAGCACCCTCAGCTCCCTCAGCCACTTCTGTGATGCCCTCCAAACCCCTCCCCAGCCTCATTGCTCTCCTCTGGACACCCTGCAGCCCCTCAGTGTCTTTCCTATGCTGTGGTGCCCAGGACTTAACCCAGTACTCAAGCTGTGGCCTCCCCAGGGCTGAGTCCAGGCGCACCATCACTGCCTCACTCCTGCTGGGCACCAGTTTTGATTTGGGCCAGGATGCCCTTGAGCTTCTTGCCCAGTTGTGCACACTGCTGGCTCATGTTCAGCTGCATGTCCACCAGCATCCCCAGGTCCTTTGCCATCAGGCTGTTTTCCAGCCACTCTGCCCCAAGTCTGGAGTGCTGGTTGGGGTTGTGACCAAACTAGAGGCCCCAGCTCTTGCTCTTGTTAACCTCGTTCTATTGACCTCAGCCCATGGATTTAGCCTGCAGATCTCTCTGCAGAGCCTTCCTACCCTGGAGCAGATGAACCTGGCACTCAATGTAGTGCCATCTGCAAATGTGCTGAGACCGCCTCCATCCCCTCACCCCACTCGCTAAGCAAGATATGAAGCAGAACTGGCCCTAGCACCATGCCCTGGGGGACCCACTTGTGACCAGCCACCAGCTGGATTTCACTCCCCTTACCACAACTCTTTGGGCCCATCCAGCCCATTCTGAACCCAGCAGAGTCCACTTGGCTATGCCATGGGCTGCAGGGTTCCCAGAGAGAGTGCTATGTGAGACGTGGAAGGCTGGATCACCAATCTGTCCCTGCTACACCTTTCTGCCAGAAATAGGCTTCCCATATACACATTTACAAACAAAAGTGCTACAAAACTAATCAATGAGAAGCTGTAAATGTAATCTTTTGAGTTTCTGCTGATCAATAACTTCTTACACTCCTTTATAATAAATTGCTTTTTGAAGCTGTGCATTACAAAAGCATTCTTCTGAATTAAGAGGGAAAAAAAACCCTTATAAAATGAACCTCACAGTGACAAAGTGGTGTTTGAACAGCCACAGAATGGCTCTGCTCTGATCACCAAAGTGCACCATTGATTAGAACTGCTCACAGCACTGCCTCCAGAGGCACTGCTCACAGCTGAGGAGGAAGCCAGGGCAGAGCCTTGCGGTAGTGCTACACTTAGCCCAGCACCTGTGAGAGCTTCCCCCTCAATGAGCACAGCTCATTGTGGTGTCTTTGATTTTCCCTGTTCAAACCATCACACACAGTCTGTATGCACCTGTGCTGGTTTAAGGCTAATTGGAATATTTTAGTGAGAGGAATTAGACTATTGGCTGTGAAAAGTGACTAAGGTGATGCCTATGTTACCCTTTTGTTCTTCTGGGACACACAAGAACAAGGGCACAAGCACAGAGAAGTCAGTCTCTGCCTGGCCATTGCTGTGTTCTGCCTGGCCCTGAACATTCCCAACTAACCATTCTGCTCCTAACACCCCTTGATGACTTTTCCAGCTCACCCTGCACATAAGAGAGATTCTGAGATAAGGGAGATGGTGGAAAAAAGGTGGAGGGGTGGTTGGGAGCCCCTCCTGGGCACTCTGACTGCTGGGAGGGGTCTTGTATTTCTGTATTATTTTTATCTTGTATATACCTGTATGTAGCTGTAAATATCTGTAGCATGTTGCATATATCTGCTTGTAAATGATGCTGAACCGTGAACATAAAAGCTTCATTCTTTAACTTCCAGCTGCCTGACTTTAGCCTGGTGAATCCCTGGGGGACAGGTGATGCCCAGGAGCACTGCAGCACCCCAAGGAATGCTGATGATCGACAGACAGGCTCGGGAGAAATGCAAACTGCACTAATTTGTGAGTGCCTTGGCAGGTCTCAGCAGCCTGACGCTGCTGCGGAGTGCGATGCGGCCTGGCTGCTGTAGCTTGCAGGGGCTCACCTCCTCCTCTTCTGTCTGCTGCAGGGCTGCATGGCAGCAAACAGTCTTTGGACAAAATTCAAGCCCTACTACATGTCAGAAATGTTTTGTTATTTTTTTTTCTTGAAGGTAGAATTATTATTTATTTGGTTTACCCTTTGGCAGGTTTGTGCTTTTACTACTTTTCTTGAGATCTCACAGAATCCTGGGATGGCTCAGGCTGGCAGGGAGCTCAGAGCTCATCTCCTCCAGCCTCCCCATCACGCCCAGGGACACCTCTCAGCTACCCTCAGCTGCTCAAGGCCTCAGCACCCCCAGGCAGGAGGCAGCCACAGCCTCCCTGGGCAGCCTGTGCCAGAGTTTCCATGTATCACACAAGGTTTAGTCTCCCTTGGGCAGTGTATGTTAAATAACTTCAGCTTTAGGCTGAAGTCAACAGTGTGGCACAGGTTTCTCATGCCAGCTTTACTGTTTGACTGTAGTTTGGTCCTGCCACTGGCAAAAGCCTTTGCAGGGATACAGAAATTTGGATATGAGGTTATCCTACCCGAGTCTTTTAGGAATGCTCATTCCTTTGGAAATCTAATCCTTCATTCCACGTGGCAAAGCTTTTTTTCCTAATACAATGATGAAAGGGTTAAACCTAAAGTGGGCCCCAGGATTTAAAGCCTTACCTTTTGAAACTAGCCCTTTCTAGCCACCTCAGAAGAAGAGGACTGATGAAAACTGATTTCAAGAGGAGATGGTAATCAGAGATCAGAAAGAATGATCCTAATGTCATGAAATGACTTTTGCACACACACAGAAGCAGCAGCTAACCTCCAAGTGTTTCCTTACAAGCAAAGGACTCTTGCAAGCTGCACTGGCAGAACCCAGCTGTGCTTTCCCAAAGGAGCTGTCAGAGCACTGGCCCTGATGCTATTTAAGGGAACTCGGTTTGTGTTTCATTGCAGGAGCCTCAGCCCAGGTGCAGGGCAGAGCTGATAGCGTGCTGAGGGTGACCTGCACCAGAGTTGTTCCTCCCTGCATAGCTGAGATCCAAACCCGCCTTCAGAAGCAGCAGGGTCTAAATGCTGCAGTATCCTTTGGGTGGACAGGCCAGCACTGGTGATGAGCAGGCTTCATCACTCAGGGGATGAGGGTTTTGTAGGGGGGGAGGGGGAGGGGGATAGATTAATCATTCCTGAGGGTGTCCCAAAGGCACAACAAAGAACAGTTGACATCGCCACCTCGCCACGGCCGTACCTGTGACTGTCAGTCTGTCGGCTCCAATGACAATCTCATCTTCAGCTGCAGAAAACAACACTTTTCCACCTTCACTTGCCCTCACTTCAAATCTCTTACACTGGGCTTCCACAGCATCAGCTCCTGAAACCAAGGAAGTCAACCTTTGATCTAAGGTCGCTGGCAAGAATCAAAGTCAGAATCAGCACACATGGAATACCCAAACACACCAAGCACACAGCCCTCTGCAAGCCTGGTGGGCAGCCTGAGCCCTAAAAGGTTGGCACACTAGTGGCAGGGTGACTGCGTCAGCACTGCATAGCAGGACAGGCTTAAAGGGACCAGGAAACCCAGCTGCTCCAGTGTCCTGCACAGAGGTCAGCAGGAGAATTTAGAATGGACATAAACCCTGAGATCACCAATGCCTGCTCAGACACAGCATTCTGGGCTGTGCTGAGCTTGAACTGCAACCAGGGGGGAAACAGAAAAAAGATCAGGCAGGGGGCTCCTGCAAAGACCAACAAACAGCAGAACAGAACAGGGCAGTTCATGCCCAGGTCCACTGCAAGCACAAATGACTGAAAAACAAGCCAAAAATCCCCCAAAACTAAATGAAAAGCTGGCCTGAGGTGTCACACTGCAGCTCATATTCTCACCCTCCCTGCATTATCAAAGCTCCAAAACCCTACACTAATTCTGAAATCCAACGGACATGTGGAATCCAACAGCTCACAGGGCAAGGTCCTGCACAAATGCAGGCTGGGTGCAGGCAGGGTCAGGCACAAATGCAGGCTGGGTTCAGAGTGGGCTGAGAGCAGCCCTGAAGAAAGAGCTTTGGGGGTGTTGGGTGATGAGCAGCTCCCCAGGAGCCAGCAGTGCCCTCATGCAGCCCAGCAGGCAGCTGTGTGCTGGCTGCAGCCAGAGCAGTGTGGGCAGAGGGCAAGAGAGGGGATCCTGCCCCTTGGCTCTGCTCTGCTCAGACCTCACCTCCAGTCCTGCCTCCAGGGCTGCTGTCCCCAGCACAAGGAGCACACAGAGCTGCTGGAGGGAGGCCAGAGGAGGCCACAAAGATGCTGCAAGGGCTGGAGCAGCTCTGCTGTGAGCACAGGCTGAGGGAGCTGGGGGGGTGCAGCCTGCAGAGGAGAAGGCTCCAGGGGCACCTCAGAGCTGCCTGCCAAGAGCTGAAGGGAGCCTGCAGGAAGGCTGCAGAGGGACTTTGCATCAGGGGGGCTAGAGACAGGCCAAGGGGCAATGGTTTGGAGCTGAGGCAGAGCAGGCTGAGAGTGGAGCTGAGGAAGAAGTTCCTGAGTGTGAGGGTGGTGAGAGTGTGGCAGAGGCTGCCCAGGGCGGCTGTGGCTGCCTCGTTGCTGGGGGTGCTGCAGGCCAGGCTGGATGAGGCCTTGAGCAGCTGAGTGTAGCTGAGAGGTGTCCCTGGGCATGGTGGGGAGGGTGGAGGAGATGAGCTCTGAGCTCCCTGTCAGCCTGAGCCATTCCAGCATTCTATGAATTGCATCTAAGAGTGCAGTTAGGAAAAGGTTTGAAGATACCAACAGTCTGTTACCTTTACAATGCTTTTCACTGCAGACACCTTAGCCTTATTCTGCAGTGTTTTATCTGCTAAACTGTTTCTGACAAATTTTATTTTATTAGTAAGTGAAAGCCAATGTTTAACTCTGAAAATGGTGTTGGGAAGCAGTGAACTGCATGAGCACAGGCAGCTGTAAGAGAAGTTACAAGACTGCAGTGAACAATTATCTGACCTTTTTCTCACTGATTTCCGATGCAGATTTCCAATCCACTGCACTCTACAGGGGTAAAGATGACAGGGAATGCCTCATGGACAAAGAAACACAGACATCAGTCTGGGTCATGGCTTTGTGACAACCACCAGCTTCCATTCTATGGAGGTGTCAGTTTAATAAGCTAAAACACACTGTCAAAGTACATGAGAGGAACTTTAAAAGCCATGGTCACTGCTGTAGGTGAGGAATGGCCATGGCAGCACTTTGCCTGCAGAGCAATAATTGATCTAAGGTAAACTTGTGTTTGTACTCTTCAAACACTTGGCTACTTTTAATTCCTGAGTGCAAAGAGAAAATAAAAGGGAATTATTAAGATTCCAAAAGCTGCTGGGCATGGCCTCTTTTCTGGGAGTCAGAGATTCATTCTGCTGCAAAAACACAAAGTGGCAAATTCCCCTTTCTGCAGAGCTGAACCTGATCTTAAATGTGGTAACCAGGCTGGTGGCTTTGCTGTGCAACAAACCCACTGCATTTGCAGAGACAAGTGGTGACAGATGTAAGGCAACCCAACAAAAGCCAAGGGATGAAAGCTACATCTCACAGCTGATCCAGGATGCTCAGTACCAAGACTCCACAGCCTCTCTGGGCAGCCTGCTCCAGGCTCTGCCACCCTCACCACACAGAAGTGTCTCCACATGCTGAGGAGGAACATTTCTGGGTTCCAGCTGGTACCCACTGTTCCTTGTCCTGCCACTGGGCACCACCAGAAAGGGCCTGGCACCTTCATCCTGTCCCCACCCCTCAGATCAGATCCCTGCACTTTGATGCCTTCCAACCCTACTGCATGTGAGGCTTGGGACTCTTCCTTCTGCAGGGTGGGGGACACAAAAGATGTTGCAAAAGATACAGGGTACCACTGGTGCCTAAACTGCAGACACTCTCTGCTGGCAGCTGGAGTCATGGCACTCACCATCTGGTGCCCCTGCACATGCCAGACTGGTGTGGCATCACCTGGGCCAGCCTGCCTGCCCAACCCCCTGTGTGACTGCAGTGAGGAGGAGCAGTGGGAGCTGTTGGGGGTCACTTCAGGATTCACAGAACACCTCAGTCAGCTTTTGGGGAAGAGACTTCAGGAGAAAAAATCCATCTTTCAACATTCAGGTAAAGCCCAGCACCGATACTTGTGCTCTAACAGGGAGCAGCCCCAGGCAGGCAGCAGAGTCTGCTCCCCCTGAGAGCTGCTTGCAATGAGGCCATGCACAGCAGGGACAAACCAGGGCCAAGGGGTCTCACCTAGAGGAGGGCAGACTCAGACTAGACACAAGAAAGGCATTTTTCACAGCAGAGATGGTGGAACACTGGGGTAGGTTTTGCCAAGAAGTGGTGGAGGGCCCAACTCTGGAAACATTGAAGGTCAGGTTGGAGCAGGTCTGAACAACTTGGTCTAGCTGAGATGTCCTTGCTCCTGGCAGGAGTGTTGGACTACCTGACCTTTAAAGGTCCCCTCCAACACAAACTATTCTGCAGAAAACAAAATCTTTCTCCCAAGAGAGCAGGAAAAAGCCCAGTACAGCAGTGCTGAGTGCCATGGCCCAGGGCGCTTGCTTTTAAACCACGGTGGGTTGCAAGAGCAGCAGCATCCTGCAGGGACAGAAAAGCACAGCTGAAGAAGGGTGGAAAGCTGGACCTGTCCTTGTCCTCAGCCATAGTGAGGGGTCAGGACACAAAGGGGCAGTCACAAATAGCTTAGACTAACTGGTTTCATTTGTCTATGAGAGCTGCTGGTTGCTCAGTCACCTAGCAGCAAGTGGCACAGTAAGAGGCTGTTCATTTGCACACACCAAAGCTGTTCTGCAGAGAAAAGGGATGAAGAGAGAACATGAGAGCAGTCAGGGAGCAGGAAGCCCTGCCACCTTCTCAGCCATTATACATCACTGCAGGTGGCAGCCTGTGTGCCCACAACTGCCCTGTGAAACGTGCAGTGTGTTCAGGACAGTGCAGCACTTGGTGAAGAACAGTTCATGGAACAAGGGTCTGGAGCTTCTGTGAGGACATGCACAGGTGCTGGATGCTCACCCTCTGGTCTTCTGCAGCTGCACCTTTGACAAAGGAATTCAGCTAGCCCAGGTGGCTATTACAGGACACAACTCTGCTCTTCATGTTGCCCTCAGTAGGTCATGCTGTAAAGACTGGCACTATTTTTCACTGCAAGTGTGGCAGAGCCCTGGCACAGGCTGCCCAGGGGGGTTGTGGAGTCTCCCGCTTTGGAGATATTCAAAACCCACCTGGATGTGTTCCTGTGTGATCTGCTATAGGAGATCCTGCTCTGGCAGGGGGCTTGAACTGGCTGAGCTTTGGAGATCCCTTCCAGCCCCTGACATTCTGTGAGCCTCTGATTCCTGGCTGCTGAAACAGTGGTTGGTGTGGGCAAGCCAGCAGAGTGGGCACCAACACTGCAGTGTAGAACCAGAGAAGGGCTGAGGCTCGAAGGGATCTTAGGGATCATCCACTCCAACATTCCTACCCTGGACAGGGACATCTCACAATCAGGTGGAATTACAATCCATGCCACCAAGAACTCACTCCCCAGGCCTAGCTGTGACTGTAATGAAAGCACTCTGAGGCAGGAGGGGTGAAGGCTGCATTTAGCAAGCAGCATTCCAGGCTGACAGTGACAATCTGCACAAGTTGCCCAGGGAGGTTGTGGAGCACAGAATCACCCAACGTGATCAAAGATCACATTCTGTGATTCTGTGCTCCACAACCTCCCTGGAGGTGTTCAAGGCCAGGTTGGATGAGGCCTTGAGTGACCTGTACTAGTGGGAGGTGTCCCTGCCTATGGCAGGGGATTTGAACTGGCTGAGCTTTGAGGTCCCTTCCAACCTTACCATTCTGATTCTATGATTCTAATATCCAACCTAAACCTGTCCTGGGGCAACTTGAGGCCACTTCTTCTCCTTCCTTCACTTCACTCTAGGGAGAAGAGACCACCCTCACCTGGCTGCATTCCCTTTTCAGGTGGCTGCTGACAAAGACGTTTTGCACCAGCCAGCTGGCATAAGCCCTAGCAGCTGTCTCTGCTTTCTCAACCACCCTCCCTGGCCCGGTGGCAGAAAACAAATTCGGACACAGATGAAAAATAAATCACTTTAAATTACATATTGGGCCTAGAATTCAAAAGGAATTATCATTAATTTAGAGCCCTCAGAAATGCAAACTGTAATGAGAGCCCACGTGCTGCCTGCAGGCTCCGTGCTGAAAAATGAACCTGTTAAACATTTATTGAATGCAGCTACTTGGGGATAGCAAAATAAATCACTGTGATGAGAACCTGCTGCTTCTGGGAGTGCAGATTAAAGAGATAAAGCATTAGCAATACAGGCCCGGACTAAAGTCAGTGTTTGTGAAGTGCCCATGGAGGCCAAATTCTGTTAATGTGCCCCGGAGCTGCAGAGAGCCAACCTGGTCCTGAACACCTCCAGGGAGGTTGTGGAGCACAGAAGCACCCAACATGATCAAAGATCAAAGATCACATTGGGTGATTCTGTGCTCCACGACCTGGGCCAGTGTCTCACCACCCTCACTGCAAACAACTTCCTCCTAACATCCACTTTCAATCTCCCCTCTGCCACTTCAAACCCATTCCCCTTGTCCTGGCATTACAAGACCTTGTCAATAGTCGCTCCCCGGCCTGCCTGGAGCCCCCTTCAGATCCTGCAAGGCTACTCCAAGGTCTCCTGGAAGCCTTCTCTTCTCCAGGCTGCAGAGCCCCAACTCTCTCAGCCTGTCCTCATAGCAGAGCTGCTGCAGCCCTCTCAGCATCTTGGTGGCCTCAGGCACATGGAAGCTCACAGGAAAACTCTGCCTTCCTGGGTAGATTTTACTTTGAGGAACTTGAGGAGATGCAGTCAGGCCACTGCTTGTCACATCTGCAATGGGCAGAGCACATTCCTCCCTTCCCAGAGCTTTGTGAGGGTGGAACAGCAACCACAGAATGAAAACTGCATCCCGAGAGCTGCAGCAGGCAGCACCCTGCAGGGTACTTCTATACCAGGTCAGGAGCACACAAGACCACATCTATACATCCCCTGCTGCTGTGCCTTTGCTCTTGGAGACTTCCAGAAACCAGATGCACTTCAGACCTTGGGACTGATCAACACAGCCCTCCACAGGTTTTGTCAGCTACCAGCAACACACAGGGGTGATGAAAGATGTTCCTGACAGGTTGCCTGAGCTCTGAGCAAACACATTTTCATCCTGCAATGATTATCAAGTTGATGCCAATTTTGCTTCCTCATGATGAATGCAACCTGAATGGTAGGAAAGCCCAGGAGAGCTTTTCAAGTGTCCAGCATTATGCTCAGCCTCAGAATTCTCACCTTCCTGTGCTGGGGTTTGGTTTTAAAACTGAAATAATTTCCAGAGCTGATCCTCTGCCTTTGGGAAGCTGAACTCCCTGCAGCAGTCTGTGCATTACACTTGCACACAACCCTGCTGGGAGAGTTTCCCCTGTCTGTTAGCTGAGTTAGGCTACAGGGTGCCTGCTAAGCTGCTTGGCCACCCAAAGCTGCCTGCTAGGTAACTACAGCGCATTATTCACAGCATCCTCCACGGAGAGGAAATGGCAGTTAAAGGAAGACAGAACAATTCACAGCAGGAGACAGCCCAGCACAGACTCTGCTTCATCCACAGCACATTCCAACCAGCAGCAAGGGGATGCAGGAGGGTGAGGGCAGCCTGGGATGAATTCCCAAAGCAGGGCTGCTGCTCTTCTTGGGAAACTAAACATCTTGCAGATCACAGGCTCCATTCCCCTCTAACACTGTTCCTGCTTATCATTACCTGTTTCCTTCAGGTTAGGTCTGCACTTTGCTGTTTCTAGGGACGTTCCAAAGTCTCCCAGAAGTCCTGCTCAAAGTCCTTTCTCTGTACATCCCCACGAGCTTTGCTTTTCGTCAAGGAATCCCAGAGGGGCTCAGGCTGGAAGGGGCCTCAGAGCTCCTCTGCTCCCACCTCTCTGGTGTGGGCACCTCTCAACTAGATCCAGCTGCTCAAGGCTTCAGTCACCTAAAGAGTTCTTTCCCTTTTCCTGCCTTTAGCCTGGGTCCTTTTGGGCTTTGTGGAGATCTGAAAACATTTCAGCTTTGTCTTTATTGGTAATTTTTTGCAGGCAGCAAGCAGCCATCCTCAAAGCTGTTTCTGCTCTTATCCTATTTTGAACACTTTTGGTAGTTTATTAATACTTAAAAAAACTACCAAATATTTTTTATTTGTAGTCTCTCTCCACACTTACTATTCAGAGGTTAGTTTTCAATCTTCCTCTTTTTTTTTTTTCCCCCATGCCTTCCCCCCCTCCCCAGATTATATTAACACATACAGATGCCTCTGGCATTTTCCAGTGGACTTCAACTATAAGCTGTTGTGACTAGGAAACACTAATGTTATTCATGGTGTGCTGAATTAGGCTGTTAAAAGGCTTCTGAATGCAAATGAATCTTTTTGAGATAAATAGCTGAACTGAGAGGAGAAGTCTGAATCAAAGGATGTGAGCTACCAGAGTACCTAGAAGCTCTCTTAGCAAAGCAATGTTAAAACTAGGTTTAAGTTTTATAATATGGATGTACCACTCATAGCTACAGCAGAGGAAGGGCAGGGGAAATCTGCTTTTTCCAAAGGGACTGTTTCTCAGAGAGCTATGTGTGCAAAACCAGTTGGCATTTCGTGTGCTCAGGGTTCAGCTGAGAAGGAGTCAACCAAAGAATGCACAAACCATGACCAGGCACACAGGACTCACCCACCAAGTGCTACCACTGGGCACTGCTGGGGAGTGAAACAAAAGCAAAGGAGGATAGCACAACTCCATGCTGGGTGGGGAATGGTTGAGAGCAGCCCTGAGGAACAGGCCCTGGGGGTCTGGGGTGATGAAAAGCACAAGATGAGGCTGCAGTGTGAGTGCAGCCCAGACAGCAACTGTGTGCTGGGCTGCAGCAAGAGCAGTGTGGGCAGCAGGGCAAGGGAGGGCATTCTGCCCCTTTGCTCTGCTCTCCTCACACCCCACCTGCAGTCCTGTGTGCAGTTCTGGAGCCCCCAGCACAGGAAGGACATGGAACTGTTGGAGCCAGTCCAGAGGCCACCAAGATGCTGAGAGGGCTGCAGCAGCTCTCCTGTGAGGACAGGCTGAGAGAGTTGGGGCTCTGCAGCCTGGAGAAGAGAAGGCTTCCAAGAGACCTTGGAGTGGCCTTGCAGGATCTGAAGGGGGCTCCAGGAAGGCTGGGGAGGGACTATTGACAAGGCCTGGGAATGCCAGGACAAGGGGCAATGGGTTTGAAGTGGCAGAGGGGAGATTGAAACTGGATGTTGGGAGGAAGTTGTTTGCAGTGAGGGTGGTGAGACACTGGCACAGGTTGCCCAGGGAGGTTGTGGAGCACAGAATCACCCAATGTGATCTTTGATCATGTTGGGTGCTTCTGTGCTCCACAACCTCCCTGGAGGTGTTCAAGGCCAGATTGGATGAGGCCTTAAGTGACCTGTCCTAGTGGGAGGTGTCCCTGCCTATGGCAGGGGGTTGGAACTGGCTTTGAGGTCCCTTCCAACCTTACCATTCTATGATTCTATAGCCTGAGGAGCAGGGAATGGCTAATCTGAACCCTTTGTGTCTTGGTAGATTTGCAGCTCCCCACTGTGAGGGTGGCATAAGACCAAGATGCTTTTGCACAGCTCTCAGGGTGTTGTATTATCCATTTAGGGAACCACTCGTGTCCTTGTCCCTGAGGGTGGGACAATGGCCAGGAAAGCTGCAGAAGCAGGATATAAGCAGATGTAGGTCTAGCTTCTGGAAGTGTCTCTTCTGATGAAGGCTCCAAGGGAGTTCCCTGCTGACTGCTAACACAGGGGCTGCAGTCCTGTCTCAGATGAAGATGCTGACCCTAGACTCCCACCCTGCTGATGCTTGATTCTGCACCTCTGGGACCTGAATCACCTCCAGCCTGTGCTGGGGCACAGCCTCCAGGCTGTGCTGATTGACACCCTCGGAGTGGCTGTGACAGTAACGGGACAGGGTTGGAGTCACAGGGACATGTGAGAGAGGTCCAGAGAGAAATGCACTCTAGAGGCAGGGCATGGATAAAAGCAGAGGCAGGACCTGGGCTCTGTGTCTGTGCTTGCTGAAGGCTGCTTTGGTAGCACAGCAAGCCAGCCAGACCCACTGCAGCAGGCAGTGCATTACAAGGCTCCTTTCATTTTTGAAAGGCTGGTGAGAACCAAAGCCCTGCTCTCATCCTCCTCCACAACAGCAAACCACCTCCTCCACTTCGGAAGCAAAAGGAGTAGGAAGTTCTTAGTGCCTGGCAGCTTCAGGCTGGCAGGAGTCTTGGTGCCTTGGCCACACAGGTGAGAGAAGAGCACTGCAACAGCTCCTCCAAACAGACCACCTGTCCCAGACAGCATGAAGGGAAACTCATCCTGTCAGAATAACTTCTCTTAAAGGCAACGTAGTCCTCAGCTTTGGTTTAGAGAAAATGCTTACTCTGTGTTACTTTGATCTAGGAGTTATGGAGTGATTCAGTGAGTGACAGCTACTCCCAGTGACTAATTAACTCCAGACTATGAGATACTTCACAGGAAGGAATCCCGTCCAAACCATGCAATATTCAGCTAATCATTAATTCAGTGCCATCTGCTCATAATTTAGCTGCAACTGCAATATTTATCACTCTAGCATTAACCCCAGGAAAGGGAATTTATTTTCAGAGATATTACAGAAATTGTGAAAATCCATATTCAGTCCACTTCTAAATGGTCTGCATAAGCTCCAGACAAATGGCATCCAGAGAGCTCTGCCCATCCACATATGGCACAGATCACAGAGTGTCAGGGGCTGGAAAGGACCTCCAGAGCTCATCCAGTCCAACCCCTGCCAGAGCAGGAGCACCCAGGGCAGGGCACACAGCAACACATCCAGGGCGGTTGGAAAGGCTCCAGAGAAGGAGACTCCACAGCCTCTCTGGGCAGCCTGCTCCAGGGCTCTGCCACTCTCACAGGGACAAAGCTTCCCCTCCTGTTCCCCTGGCACCTCCTCTGCTCCAGCGTGCCCCCAGTGCCCCTTGTGCTGCCCTTGGGCACCCCTGGGCAGAGCCTGGCTGCATCCTGCCCACACTGCCCTGCACATCTTTAGCACAGCACTGAGGGCAGCCCTCAGGCTCGTCTGCTGCCAGCTGCCAGCCCCAGCTCCCTCAGCCTGGCCTCACAGGAGATGTTCACTGCCTGCAGCAGCTTGGGGGCTCTGGGCTGGGCCCTGAGGTCCTTCTGGAGCTGAGGGTCCCAGAGCTGGACACAATACTGCAGATGCAGCCTGGACAGGGCAGAGCAGAGGGGCAGGAGCAGTTTTGCCATGATTACGGATGATGTAATTGAAACTCCAGACTCCTCTGAATGGAGGTAAAATAATTAAAAGGTAACTAAACATAATTCTCACAATAAATAAGTGCAGTGAAGCAGCTGTACTCTGCTGCTGGGTATTCACTGGTATTGTGCAATGTGCCCTGGTTTCAGCTGGGACAGAGCTAATTTCTTCCCAGTAGCTACTCTGTAGTTTTGGGTTGAATGTGAGGCTGCTGCTAGCACAGTGATGTCTTAGCTGTTGCTAAGCAGCTCTCATCCTGAGGGAAGGACTTCTCAGTCTCCCATGCTCTGCCATCCAGGACGAGCATGAGAAGCTGCCCTGACCTAGCCAAAGGGACATGGAAGGGATGCCATGCTGAGTGTAGAACCTGGGGGCAAGCTGGCCAGGAGGCGGGGAGGCTGCTGGGCCACTGCTCAGCAGTTGGTGAGCAATGCCATTGGGCATCACTTGGGTTTTATCTTCAGTTTTATTAATATTTTTTTTTGTTACAGTTCTTTAATATTTATTATTATGATTAGCATTATTAGCATACTTCTTTTTTAAAAATTATTTTTACTATCATGTTTTATTTTAGTTTAATTGTAGGCTGTTCTTATCTCAATGGATTGTCCTCTCCATCCCACGGCAGGGAGGATGCAAGCAAGCAGCTGTGTGGTGCTTAGCTGCTGCTTGGGGTTAAACCACAAGAACACTGGAGCTGGTTTTGGAGCTGCTTGTTTGGATAGGAGCCAGATGAAGCAGTGCCATAAACAGAGGTTCAGCACCAGTGTCTTTGAAACCACAGAGCAGCTGCAGTGCTACAGTGATACTGTAGGCAGTTGAGGGGAAACTCTAGAGAAGAGAAGGTTTCTTGCTGAGTTTTCAGCACTGCTCATCTGACAGATATGATCCAAACTGGTGACTGAAGAGGTTCAAGACCTTGTATGGACAAATAACTTTCATGGACAAGTTTCCAAGCCTGACTCTCCCCTGGCCAAAATCTCTCTCCCATGCAGGAACAGGAGAATTTCTCAGAGGTGCCTCAGTGAGAGAACTGATGGAACTCAGACTTCCTCAAGAGCACTTAGCTGAATAAGGACCTTAAGTCTACAGTCAAATGACTTCTCCCCTTTATTTCTGGTAAATCTCTCTGCTGCCACTTTGACATCTTTAACAGTAGCAGGCAGCTGTTGAGTTCCTCCTGCCAAATGGCTCTGAAGCACAGCATCACAGAGATCTGGCTGCTCTTCTCACAGTTTTTAAATGATGCGGTTTGTGTTTAAGGTAAAAATTGGTTTCTCATTTATTAGCTCTTATTCAGACTTCATCTAGGCCACTTTCATTGCAATAATATATCCTAACAATTTTCAAGAGCTGTCTGAACATCAGGAGAAAAAAGTGGGGTGTAAAAGCTTAGTGCCCAAGGTGCAGATGCTGCAGATAGTTACTAACACCCCCAGCAGCAGCCTCGTGGCCTCCCCATGCCAGCACTGCAGATAGTCCTTCAGTCAACGGAGTCATTAGTAGCTGATAAAGCTGATGCCAGGGAATTAGAACCATCTTCCTCCTTCTCTGGAGCCTTCCAAGGCCTGTCTGGATGTGTTCCTGTGTGCCCTTAGCAAGATTGTCTGGTCCTGTTCTGGCAGGGGGGTTGGACTGGATGAGCTCTTTGGGTCCCTTCCAACCCCTGGCACCGTCTCTCCTACCGACAGCACTCATCCTCCTCCCCTGCTCTGAACACTCAGGGAGCAGCTATGCTGCCTGCACTGGCCAACAACAGCAGCACAGAGGGCAAGGGGTTAGTGTTCAAACACTGACACTTCTGTACCACCAAGCAAACCAACAATGACCTCTTCACACTTGGGCTCTACTTCTGCAGTTAAATCCAACCACTGCTCCCAGCTCCAGCTCCTCTGCTAGAGCAGGGGGAAAATATTCTGAGTATAAAAGAATTGAAGCAGAATATCCTGTTCAGTACAAGTCTTCTAGAGACAACAGGAACACCCAGGCTTGCATTTAACATACCAGGTAAAAGAAAGGTCTGTTGAGCAGAGAAATAAATGAAGTTCTGCTGTTCCACTGGCAAAAGTGGTGTTGGTAATTGAAAGTTACTTCAACATAAGTCCTGTCCCCCTACAGATGCTCTAGAGCAGGAGTTATCATTGAGATTAAATACTTGGGCACCTGAGGTGTAAAAGAATAAATGTCCAATGTCATAACAGCAGCTCAACTCAAATGAGAAGTTACAGTCAATAAGACACAACTTCTCGTGTCTGTTGGAGCAGCTGCAGAAGAAGAAAAGCAAGCAGAGTGCTTTCCCAAGCCCAGATGCAGGGAAGCATACTCTGCCTTGCCTCCATCTGCTGGGTATTCCCAAACCAGCTGGAGAGCATGGAAAGGAAAACACAATGAAAAACAGCTACTGGGCTCCAAAATTCCTTCCAAACATAGTCAGGGAAGGGTTTGGATTGCAAGGAACTTAAAGCTCATGCAGTTCCAATCCTCTGCCATGGGCAGGGATACTTCCCACTAGCACAGCTTGCTCAAGGCTGCATCCAGCCTGGCCTTGAATACCTCCAGAAAGGTGACATCCACCATCTCCCTGGGCAAGCTGTCTCCAGCCTAAACCTGCCCTCCTCAAGCTTCAATCCATTCCCTCTTGCCCTGTCACTACAAGCCCTTGTAAAAAGTCTCTCCCCAGCATGCCTGTAGCCCCCTTCAGGTACTGGAAGGTGTCCCTGGAGCCTTCTTTTCTGCAGGCTGAACAGCCCCAACTCTTCCAGCCTGTCCCCATGGGGATGGTGCATGATGAACAAACTTAGAAAACCACAGACAAAATAACCTGCAGTATTTGGTTTGTGCTGCAAATACCCCAGAGAGCAGCATCAGGCTAGGTACAGCAGCACAAAGGCTGTTTTCTTTTCCCTGGCAGCTAGACAGCAAAAGGTACTCTTAGCTGGATCAATACAGCTTCAGATAGGAACTACCAGCAGCTGCACCTCCTACCCAGGCAGAAACAGTCTCTCTGAGCTCAGACTAAGGCAAAGAAAAAGAAAAAAAAAAAAAAAAAAAAAATAGGATCAAGACTGAGATGTTGAAAACTTTTAGAGGTGAAGATGGCAGAAAGAAAGGAAAATGTACTGAACCCTGCAGAAATCAGAGCAAGAGCTGTTGAGAGCAGCTCTGGAAGCACTGGTGGGGGCTCAGCAGAGCAGAGGCAAGGGGCAGAATCCCCTCCCTTGCCCTGCTGCCCACACTGCTGATGCAGCCCTGGACATTGGAGCAGTGTAGTTATGGAGCACATAGCAGAAAGACACTGCTCACATGGGCAATGTCTCCAAGGGACTGAGAGCCACTGGGCAGGCTGTGCCACTACCTCTGTCTTGCACTGACATTCTGCTGCCCAGGCACCAAGTGGCCTGCCAATGTCAGATGGCAGCAGGCATGTTTACCAGTTGTCAGAGGTCATGGTGTGATGGATGCATTGAGAAAACCCAAAGGTCAATTTTCAGTCCAGGTAACACCAGGGTTACTCACCAGGGCCTGAATTCTCTGCTGCTGGATGCCAAATGGACACATGCAGATGAACACAGCTACACAACAGGGCAGCAGGACAAACTGGGCTGGAGTCCTTTGCTACTGGCTTCACTGGTGCAGTAACTACAGCTGGGCTGGACCAAACTAAACGAGAGGATTTCTCTTACTGGAAGATGATTCAAACACAGGACTGCAGGAGGAGTGTGGAGGAGTTTCAAACCAAGGGCAGGTTGGTCTTTAAAGGCTGCTTGGGCAGACCCAGCAAAGTGTTGGCAAAGAGGCTGAAGTTCTGACAAACATTCAGAGCCTGCCATGTTTCTACACTTTATAGTGAATTCGATGAGGTCAGATTTTTGTGCCCCTTCAGCCAAAGTCATTTGGAGTCTGTCTAAAGCTATTCTAGGAGATGTAGAGCCATGTGGCCTCCCAACTTGCCAGGAGGAGATGTGAAGCTGTGTGGCCTCCCAACACGCCAGGAGGAGATGTGAAGCTGTGTGGCCTCCCAACATGCCAGGAGGAGATGTGAAGCCATGTGGCCTCCCAACACCGCTCCAGCCTACCCCTTCTGCAGCCACTGCTGCAGCTGAGACCTTTGAGTCTGCTTTCAGTGCCAGGGAGCTGATCTCTGCTGAAACAGAGCAAGCAGATACCCATTTAGTCTGGAGAGGAGAAG
>VWYK01050344.1:4747-15967 GCA_013399775.1 Semnornis frantzii | reverse complement strand
GATCAAAGATCAAAGATCAAAGATCCCATTCTGTGATTCTGTGCTCCACAACCTCCCTGGGCAACCTGTGTCAGTCTCTCCCTACTCTTACTCTAAGGAATTTCTTCCTCATCTCCAGTCTCAGCCTCCCCTCTTCCAAGGAGGATGACCAAGGAGGCTGTAGAAACCTTTTCCTGACTGAGCTCCATTGCAAGACATCATTGAGCTCAAAGCTGTCTCTGGGTGGCAAACTGTCACTGGCAGCTTGCTGCCAGTCCAACCCACCAGAACAAAGAGGCTCAAGCAGCAGCTATGCTTAGTCCTCACCAGCTGCTGCAACCACTCTGGTTGCCAGGTTCCAAGGGCTGCAGATCTTCCAGGCTGCAGATCTGTGGAATGTCACAGGAGCCCCAAAGAGAAGGGTTCTGGTGAGAAGCATTGTGCCAGGCACTGGCAGAGGCTGCCCAGGGAGGTGGTGGAGTCCCCATGCCTGGAGCTGTTGAAGGAAGCTGTGCCCATGGCAGCTGTGCCCATGGCTTGGTGGCCATGGTGGTGCTGGGTTGATGTGGACTGGATGATCTCAGAGAGCTTTGCCAACCCAAACAATTCTCTGATCTGCTGCTGCTGTTTAGGTGTGGAAAGATTAAACACGAGCTGATGGAGTCCTCTCCAGACTAAACTACCCCAGGGTGTTCCTCACAGGACCTGTGTGCAAGGCCCTTCACCAGCTTGGGTGCCCTTTGTGGACCTGCTCCAGCCCCTCAGGGTCCTTCTTGGTGCTGGGCTGACAGTGCACTGGATGATCTTAGAGGCCTTTTCCAAGCTTAATAATTCCATGGTTCTAAGAGCAGAGGGATCCCTGGACAGAGGAAGACTCCCTCCAGCTCTGCCAGGCAGGACTCTCTTCAGAGAGCTGTTCTCTGGTGGAACCTGAATGCTGCTCACTGAGAGCTGCCCCTGGGCAGGAGCCACCAGAACAACCTTCTGAGCCCAGGACAGACACTGTGCTTGGAATCCTCCTTCCAAACATGGCATCAGCTCCCAAAGGCTGTCTGGGAGGGACACCAGAGGGTCCCTCTCTGCTCACTGAGGCAGGGTGATGGCAGGGTGAAGGTGATGCACTTCAGCAGGAGGCTTGCAAGACAGCACTGTTCAGCCTGAGCTGAACCAACAGCTGTGCAGACCTCATCACAGAACCTGTGGGGTGAGCAAAAACTCTGCAGCACAGAATCACAGAACAATTTTGGTTGGAAAAGCCCCACCCAAGACCTGAGTTTATCACAGAACCATTGAATGCTCTCCTCAAAACCACTTAGATTCTACCTCTGCTCACCAGCTGGCTGGAGGAAAGGAAAGGACAAGACAGGCTACAAGAGTTGGGGCTCTGCAGCCTGGAGAGGAGAAGGNTCCCTGGAGGTGTTCAAGGCCAGGTTGGAGGAGGCCTTGAGTGACCTGTGCTAGTGGGAGGTGTCCCTGCCTATGGCAGGGGCTTGGCACTGGCTGATCCTTGAGCTCCCTTCCAACCTTCCCATTCTATGATCCTTTTCATCAGCTGGAGCAGCTCCTGTGAGAGCAAGGACTCTTCTGAGACATCACTGACAGAGACAACTCTTCCACCTCTCACCCAGCCAAAGGCAGCTCCATGAATGGAAGCAATCACACAATCAGGAAGAGCTCCAGAAATCAGAGAGCTTGGTGACAGAGTGCAGAGTGTGCAGCACAGGCAGCCTGGCAGCTCTGGCATGCTCAGAGTTTTGATAGCCACACACCACCCTCACCACCTGAGAGCACCCAGTGACCTCTTCTTCATCTCACACCCCCTGAGGAGATCAGATCCATGGCACAGGACACCTCAGAGGCATCACCCTTGAGCCAGTGCTGACCCTGAGCACAGTTTTCAGAGCAGGTTTGTCCCACAGGCAGAGCCAGTGGGGCACAGGTGGCACTGCAGGCAGCCTCACAGTGATGGAAACCACCCTGCTGGAGGCACAGAGACTGCCTGAGCCCTTCCCTTGCTCTCAGAGATGCTTTGCTAACCTGCAGACAAGACACCCACACACCCACCCAGGAGATCTGCAGCATGAAAACTGCACACAGAATGATCTCTGCTAAAAGGCAAAGCTCCACCTGAGGAACTGCTGGAGCAGGGGCAGCAGAGCCCTGGCCAGGGAACATCAGCAGCTGCTGCCCAGCTGAGACCTCCTCCTGCCTGTGGGGGTCAACAATTGCCTGCAAGCAAACCTCTTCCTACTCAAAGGTCAGGATGAGCTCTCCAAGTGCACAATCCTCCCCTTAGAAACAGTCCCACGCAGCAAAGACAGCCCAGATGTGGTCCTGCCCTATCTCTGAGGGCCCAACACAAGCACAGGCAGATACTTTGTAAGAGTTAATGACCTTCCACATAAGTGACCTTTGGAAGAGCTCAAATCCAGACACAGTTAATGACCTTCCACATAAGTGACCTATGGAAGAGCTCAAATCCAGACACAGTTAATGACCTTCCAGATAAGTGACCTTTGGAAGAGCTCAAATCCAGACACAGAAGGGTTAATGACCTTCCACATAAGTGACCTTTGGAAGAGCTCAAATCCAGACACAGTTAATGACCTTCCACATAAGTGACCTATGGAAGAGCTCAGGTCCTTAGGAGGTTTCCCAAGCAGCTGCTGCCAACCTCCTCAGCTCTGAGCCAGGAGCAGCAGCCTGCCCTCTGCAGCAGCCCAGCTCTGCAGCCAGCTGCAGGCCAAGCAGGAGCTGTGCCCCAGCCAGATCAGATTTACTCAGGGGACACAGCCCCAGTGGAGCCTCTGACTGGAAGCCTGAGACTTTCCACACCAGAACCAGTTCTGCCAGCTGAGCCATGCCCTGAGCCAGCAGCAGGCTGCAAATGGAGCCACTCCCTAACCCAAGGGCTGGCAGGGCTGCAGAGCCTTCCTCTCACAGCAGCACTGCTCCCTCCCCTCCCAAAGTGCCATCACTCTCCAGGTGACCTTTCCCAAGCAATGAACAAGTCTGCAGCCCACTGCACTGTGCCATGCAGGGCAGGACTTGGGTTGGACAGAGCCTGCCAGGGAGTACCTTCCCAAAAGCCAGGCTGTCCCTAGGCAGGTGCCAGCTGCAGCTCCACATCTGGTCCTTCTGCCACCCCTCCCACTGCACTTCAGTTCTCTTCAGTCAGAGATTCCCCACACCAAGCCCCTTGCAGTTTGGGGGTGGACTGGGTGGCCTTTGGAGGTCCCTTCCAACCCAAACCATTCTGGGTAATGTCTCTGTTCCCTATTCCAGAGGAACCAGAAAGCTTCTGGAAGCACAAACCCAAAGCCACCAAAGCTCCAGGCTGGTCAGGGCCTGTTTTCTATCTGTTAAACATGAGATCAGTGGGCACACAGGGAACTGAGGATCCCTGGCACGTGGGTGAGTGCCATCTCTTGGTGCAGACACTCTGGGGCCTGCTTCTCCTACTCCTTACAAAAGGAGAGAGGCTGAGGAGGGAATTGGGCAGAGAAATGTGGCAAAGAGGCTTCTGGTGTGCAGAAGGGCAGGCTCTGGCTCACACTGCTGACTGGGGAGGGCTTTCCTCAGCATCTGCATCACACCTTGGGCCAACAGCTCAACAATCTCAGGCCTTTGGAGGGAGCTGTGGGCCCTGTCAATTAGTCTCACACTTGTGCTGCAAAAGTCTCTTTTGGAGCAGGGACCACCAGGACTGAGCTTGGGTTTGTGTGACACAAACTGCCACATCCCCCTGGGACCTGTGGTCACTGTTGGCTTGGTGCAGAGCAGGCTCTGCATGACAGTGATGCAGCCACAGCAGTGCAGGAAGACTCAGACCCTTCTTTGCCAGCCCAGCAGAACACTGCAGCTGTGAACCTGCTGCAGCCCTGCTCCAGCAGGGGGGTTGGACTCGATGCTCTCTGATCCCTTCCAACCCTGTGCCTCTGTGCTCTGTGATCTGCAAAGCAGGCTGCAGTTCCAAACATGCAAACCACAAGCTTCCAAGGCCAGGTTTGGTGCAGGCCAAATCTCTCCTGTGCCTGGCTGGGGCTCCAGAGCCAGAGGCAGTGTGGCCAATCAGGGCAGCTTTCAACCAGCATCACTCCAACAAGCATCCAAACCCAACCTCAGGAGAGGGACCTGAGGCAGAGATAACAACACAAGGGGAATGGGTTTGAAGTGGCAGAGGGAGATTGAAAGTGGATGTGAGGAGGAAGTTGTTTGCAGTGAGGGTGGTGAGACACTGGCACAGGTTGCCCAGGGAGGTTGTGGCTGCTCCCTGCCTGGAGGTGTTCAAGGCCAGGTTGGAGGAGGCCTTGAGTGACCTGTGCTAGTGGGAGGTGTCCCTGCCTATGGCAGGGGGTTGGAACTGGATGATCCTTGAGCTCCCTTCCACCCTTCCCATTCTCTGACTCCCCTGGCCAGGTTTNGAGGATGCTGAGGAGACTGAGCACTGCCTGGGGAGGAGAGGCTGAGGGACCTGGGGCTGTGCAGTCTGGAGGACAGAAGACTGAGAGGGGATGTGATAAATGTTTAGAACTCTCTGAGGGCTGGGGGTCAGGAGGGGGGGGACAGGCTCTGCTCACTGCTGCCTGGGATAGGCCAAGGAGCAATGGATGGAAGCTGCAGCACAGGAGGTTCCAGCTCAACACAAGGGGCAACTTCTTGCCTGGAAGGGTCCCAGAGCCCTGGCACAGGCTGCCCAGAGAGGCTGTGGAGTCTCCTTCTGTGGAGCCTTTCCAGGCCTGTCTGGATGTGTTCTGTGTGCCCTGAGCTGCATTGTCTGCTCCTGCTCTGGCAGGGGGCTTGGACTGGATGAGCTCTTTGGGTTCCTTCCACCCCCTGACATCCTGGGATCTGGGATCCTGTGAACCAGGTGTTTTCAGCTGCACTGCAGAGAGAGCAGCCCAGGAGAGCCCCAGCTCACTGCTCTGGATGCCCTCCTGCTGCAGGCAACACTTAGAAGCAGGGACCTGATGCTGAGCTGTGAAGGACCATCCTCCACCCTTGCATAAGGCCCAGCCCCAATGGGACTGGATGCTCTGGGCAGGAAGGAATTGCACAACTTCTGCTCCCTGCTCTTTCCTGCCTAGCTGAATTACCCCAGTTAGGATTTTTATTTCAATTGCTGACATTTTTTTTTGCCCCATGAGCCCTAATCAGAACCTTTCTGGGGAGCAGAGCAAGGGCTGAGTGGAAAGGCAGAGAGGGGCCAAGGTGATTGCTGAGCAGGTTCCCAGATGTGCTGAGTCAGACCCTCAGGACCCAATTCCTTCAAAGCAATTTGATTGTTTGGGTTTGTTTAGGAGAGCCAAAGCAATGTGACAGCAGTGACAGCCAGCATGGGCACCCAGCCTGCACACCAAGCTTGGCACTCTCCTCCTGCCCACCCTCACCTTGCAAAGGAGCTGTTGGCTAATAGCACCAGAGAGACCTGGGGCCCATCCTGCCCCAACACCACCCAGCTACAGCAGAGCTGTGCACCCTGAGTGCTGGAGGTTTCCCTCCACAGCCCAAGATAAGCAGTGAGCCTCATCTGACTCACTTTAGACTGCAGGATAATTCTGGGCAGTGTGCTGCTGAGCACTGCTGAGCACTGCTGAGCACTGCTGAGCACCTCTCCAGGGGCTACCAAGCAGTTCAGGTGACTCCTGAGGCCAGACCTCCACAGATCCACAGATCCACAGATCCACAGATCCACAGATGCAGATCACAGCATCACAGAAACAGTCAGGTTGGAAAGGAGCCTCAGGATCCCCAAGTCCAACCCAGAACCCTCCTCTGCAAGGCTCACCCTAAACCATAGCCCCCAGCACCACATCCAAACCACCTCTGAACACCTCCAGGGTTGGGGACTCCACCCCCTCCCTGGGCAGCCTGTGCCAGGGCCTGAGCACTCCTGCTGGGGAAAAATTCCTCCTACTGTCCAGTCTAAAGCTACCCAGTGGCAGCTTGAGGCCATTCCCTCTTGGTCTGTCTCTGTTTAACTGTGAGCAGAGCCCAGCAGCAGCCTCTCCACAGCCTCCTTTCAGGCAGCTGCAGGCAGCAATGAGCTCTGCCCTCAGCCTCCTCTGTTTCACACTAACCATCCCCAGCTCCCTCAGTCTCTCCTCATCAGATCCATTCCCCAGGCCCTTCCTTGCCCTCCTCTGCACTGGCTCCAGCACCTCCACATCCTTCTTGTGCTGAGCTGCCCAAACCTGCACAGAGCCCTGGAGCTGAGGCCTCAGCAGAGCACAAGGGGACAATGCCCTCCCTGCTGCTGCTGCACACAGCATTTCTGATCCCAGCCAGGATGCCTTTGGCTTTCTGTGCCACCTGGGCACTGTTTGCTCATCTTGAGTTCCTTGTCCATTACAACCCCCAGGTCCCTTTCTGCCAGCAGCTCTCCAGCCACACTGCCCTGAGCCTGCAGTGCTGCTTGGGGTTGTTGTGACCCAAGTGCAGGACCTGGCATGAAGTGATGAAAGCAGCAATGTGCCCTGGAGCATGGTGTGAGAGGCAGAGCTCTGCCCTTCCCCAGCAGGGCACCTTCCAGGGCACCCCTGGGCCTGCAGTGCTGCTTGGGGTTGTCCACTCCAGCACCTCCACATCCCTCTTGTACTGAGGTGCCCCAAACTGAACACACCACTCCAGCTGTGCCCTCGCCAGAGCCCAATCCAACACCCACCCAGCTTCATCCAACCACAGCAGCAAACTTACTTGGAGCTGGACTGGGTCTGTCCATAAACGTCCTGCTTGCAGCTCATCACGGGCTGGGCATAGACCACATCGGGCTTGTTGCTGGAGGGGCAGGAGAGGGCCCGGGCCGGCATTTTTTTACTGGTCCTGGTAGTTCCCTGCTGGGTGCTGCAGCTGCTGTAGATGCTCTGGCGGTTCAGGGTGGTCTTGTGCTCTGCCCGCGCCCCCCCCTGGCTCCTGCGCAGGGTGCCCCGGGGCGGCTCGCAGTAGAGGTCGGGCTCGCTGCGGCTGCTCTTGAGGTTCTGCACGAAGCAGTAGTCGCTGCCAGCCCGGGCAGGGCTGCAGACAGCCTTGCTGTAGTGCTTGCTGCCCCAGCCCTCCATCTGGCTGTAGGAGCTGTAGCGCCTGCTCTCCGCGTCCCGCTTCAGGGTCCCGTTGTACAGCTGGGCAAAGACAGCACAGGTCAGAGGGGGCAGGCTGAGCTGGGCACTGCCAAACCTGCCCAGGGGGCACAGCTGCCGCCTGTCTGTGCTGCTCAGGTGTGCAGCAGGGAGTCAGAGAACGGTTTGGGTTGGAAGGGATGGGAGAGCTCAGCCAGCTCCAGCCCCCTGCCATGGGCAGGGACACCTCCCACCAGCACAGGATGCTCAAGGACTCATCCAGCCTGGCCCTGAGCACCTCCAGGGAGGTTGTGGAGCACAGAATCACAGAATGGGATCAAAGATCAAAGATCAAAGATCTCATTCTGTGATTCTGTGCTCCACAGCCTCCCTGGGCAACCTGTGCCAGTGTCTGCCCATCCTCACTCTCAACAATTCCTTCCTCCTCTCCACTCTCACTCTCCCCTCTCCCAGCTCAAAGCCATTTGCCCTTGTCCTGGCACTCCCAGCCCTTGTCAGAAGTCCCTTCCCAGCTCTCCTGGAGCCCATTTAGGTACTGGAAGATTGCTCTGAGGTCTACCTGAAGCCTTCTCTTCTCCAGGCTCAACAGCCCCAACTCTCCCTGCCCATCCTCACAGGGGAGGTTCTCCAGGCTCTGAGCATCTTGGTGGCCTCCTCTGGACTCTCTCCAGGTCCTTCCTGGGCTGGGTGACCCAGAGCTGGAGGCAGTGCTGCAGGTGAGGTCTGAGCAGAGCAGAGGGGCAGAATCCCCTCACTGGTGGAGGACAACTGCCAGCTGGCCTTGAACATCTCCAGGGAGGGAGCAGCCACAACCTCCCTGAGCAACCTGTGCCAGTGTCTCCCCACTCTCACTCTAAAGAACTTTTGCCTAATGCCCAATTTGAATCTTTTGTAGCCCAAAATTTACTAGAGGTAAAAATTTGATCTTGCACCACCCCAGGAGATGAGATCCATGGCACAGGACACCTGAGGAGCACCACACTTGAAGCAGTACTGACCCTGAGCACAGTCACTGCATTGCCAGAGCAGGTTTGTCCCACAGGCAGAGCCAGTGGGGCACAGGTGGCACTGCAGGCAGCCTCACAGTGATGGAAACCACCCTGCTGGACCACCTCTGGCAGCACAGAGACTGCCTGAGCCCTTCCCTTGCTCTCAGAGATGCTTTGCTAACCTGCAGACAAGACACCCACACACCCACCCAGGAGATCTGCAGCATGAAAACTGCACACAGAATGATCTCTGCTAAAAGGCAAAGCTCCACCTGGGACACACTTTGAAAGGTGCCAAACCCTCCCTTGCAGTCTGGGGACCCTCAGTGAACAGGATGTGGCCTCCAGGAGCTGGGAAGGAGAACTGAAACCCCAAACATGACCCAGGCATTAGAGCAGATGTGGCTCCAACATGCAGGGTCTAACTCAGCCTGTAGCTAGAGGACCTCCCCTCTTGGCACCACAGGGGATGGAGGCCACATCCTGCTCTTCCAGCACTCTCTGCTTTGGGTTTGCATTTCCTTGTGCTGTTTTGTTCACCTTCCATCTGTAAGCTCACCAGAAAGGGAGTAAATGGAGTGAGAGATCAGTCAGAAAGGCTCCTTCAGCCTCACTGTGCCAAGGAACAAGTGGAGACAATGAGCATCTGCCTGTGATGCCACAAGGTGTGTAGCATCAGCTCATTATGGGATGATCTGAGAACAAAGGGGGACTTGCAGCAAGAACTGAGATGACTAAGCCAGGAAGGAAACAAAAAGAATAAGAGACAGAAAAAAAAAAAAAAAGAAAACCACAACACCAAAGAAACCCAAAAAAAACAAACAAGAAACCCCCACAAAAAAAACCCCAAACCCCAAACAACTGCAATTCATCAAAGAGGCTTAAGCTGTCTGCTGTCACTTCAGAATGGATTCAGCACTTCACCAAAAGCTCCCCAGTTTGGCCCCAAGTGCCCCAGGATTGATTCCAATATTCTTTTGCAATATTAAACCTCCTGGAGGCCTGCAGGGTTGTGCCCAAGGGAGAGAGAAGTCACTAAGGGGTGTGCTAGAGAGAGGAAAACAATGAAAGCCCTTTTAGTGCTGTATTCCCCATGGCACTGAGTCTTCCCACCCCATCCTCACCCAGCAAGCTGGCAAACAGCTCTCCAAGACATGNCCCTCATCCTGGCACTCCCAGCCCTTGTCCAAAGTCCCTTCCCAGCTCTCCTGAGCCCCTTCAGCTACTGGAAGATTGCTCTGAGGTCTGCCTGGAGCCTTCTCATCTCCAGGCTGAACAGCTCCTGCCCATCCTCACAGGGGAGGCTCTCCAGGCTCTGCTCATCTTGGTGGCCTCCTCTGGACCCTCTCCAGCAGCTCCAGGTCCTTGTGCTGTGTTCCCCAGAGCTGGAGGCAGTGCTGCAGGTGAGCAGAGCAGGGCAGAGGGCAGAATCCCCTCACTGGTGGAGGACAACTGCCACCTGGCCTTGAACACCTCTGGGGAGGGGGCAGCCACAACCTCCCTGAGCAACCTGTGCCAGTGTCTCCCCACTCTCACTCTAAAGAACTTTTTCCTAATGCCCAATCTGAATCTTTTGTAGCCCAAAATTTACTAGAGGTAACAATTTCATCTTCTCCAGGCTGGGCAGAGCCAAGCTGCCTGCCCCACTCCCTCTGGTTTATCTCGAGGCAGTTCATCCATGCTGGGCCTTGCTGGGCCAAGTTTGGTTGGTTTTATTTCCCTCACCTAACTTTAAGCAGCCTCTTTCTTGAGGATGCCTCTTTCTGCAGAAGCCCCACCCCCCCCCCCCCCCCCCCAAGCATCCCATGGGCAGGGAGAGAGAATCCAACACTAGGAACTTATTCATGTCTTTAAAGAGTCAAAGTGTAAGGTGTGAAAAGTCTCTGCCTGGCTCCTGACACTGAGAAAAAGTCTTCCTTTTGCTAAGCCAGAAGCATCACCTGGGGAGAAATCAGCATCACAGAATCCCAAAGGGGTTTGGATGGGAAAGCAGCTTCAGAGCTCAGCCAGTCCAGCCCCTGCAGCCAGCAGGGACATCCCCAGCCAGAGCAGGCTGCTCACAGCCCCAAACAACCTGACCTGCCATGCTGCCAGGCATCAGCAGCTGGCACCTCTCTGGCGAGCTTGGGACAGGCTCTCACCACCCTCAGGACCAAACATTTCTTCCTTTTCTCCACTCCAAAGCTCCCTCTTTCAGTTTCAAACCATCCCTCCTTGTCCTCTCCCCAGCCACAATTAGAGATCCTCTCCCTGAGTCCTGTTACTCTGCCCCAGCTTCCTGCCAGCCCTCAGCACACTCATCATCATTCCAGCCTCCAACACACCACAGAATGGTCATTATGTTAATTAATTAAGCCAAATATGAGCAAACTGATCTCCAGCAAGGCACTGAATCCTCTGTGTTGTGTCCCAGAGGGCTGCAGAGGTAACAGCTGGAAGCATTTCACAGCAGCTGACCCAGAGAGGATGAGGAGGCAGCCAGCCCCCCTGACACTTGAGCACCACTCTGGAGTCGTTTTCCTGCTTGCATCAGGCAGGTTTGCAGCTCAGCAGGTGGGCTGCTGGAAGGGGAGCAATGGGGAGCACCTTTGGTTTGCTTTGACTCCAGAGGACACAGAAACAAACCTGTTGGGTCTGCAGCAGAAGGGGCAGCAGGGTTGGTGCCTGCTGCAGAGCTCCCAGGGAGCTGGGAGGGGAATTTGTGTGAGATAAGGAGAGCAAGGACAAAGCAAAGAGTGTGAGCTGAGCCTTGGGGACTGCCCTGGCACTGGGGTAAGCCCTCTGAAACTTCACAGAGCCACAGAGTGCCAGGTTGGAAGGGACCCTGTGCCTGTTGGAGCTGATTTCTAGCTCAGACATAAAGAAAAAATTTGCAACAGAGGAACTCAGCAGTGGGAGAGCATTGGAGCCTCTGAGTGGAGAGGTGAACATTCCAGGGATAGGCCATTGAATGGCAGCAATTCCACTGGAGCACCAAAAGCTTTGTGTCTGGAAGCACAGCTTGGATCTGCCCCTTTGCTGCTTCAGCTGTGCCTGCTGCTATCTTCCCCCTGTTTCAGCTGCTGCTTTGCTGCCACTTGCCCCCTTGCCCATCCTCTTTGAGGTGGTTGTGTTCCTGTGGCAGTTTATTCCTCTTATAATTAGTCTAAACTGCACAAAAATACAATTTCATTTTT
>VWYK01050339.1:0-19497 GCA_013399775.1 Semnornis frantzii | reverse complement strand
TTTCAAGACAAGAACTTCCAAAGTTGGAAACTGCAACTCTTTGTACAATGCCCTATTTTGATGAAAAGAAATAATGTACTAAATCCTTTGCAACCATGTCAGGGTCATGTACTTGATCCCTACAACCATAATACCGAATTAACAGAGACTGGTAAGATGTCACCCAGTTATGTGCCATACAGTGCCATGATGATGCTGGCAGAATGGATGTTTAAGTAAGAGAGAAAGAAGGAGGGATTCAGAAAGAGTGGGGTATCCTAGAATGCCAGAGGGTCAAAAGAGTTTTTCAGCAACTCACTTCTTTCCCACTGGAAATGGATTAGAGGTTTACAGGCTTCTGATCTTCAGAACAGTCCCTCACACAAAAGGAGAAATTATTTCAAAGAAGAGGGGCTGGATGACACATTGATAGATCACAAGCATATTTAACAGGTCAGAGGGCCTCAGAAGATTAAAACAGCAGTGTTTGTAGATAGTTATGTCAAGACATCATCACTAAGCAGTTTGCCAGGTCCTAAAACCTCAAAAAGCATTTCTGGAGTGCTGGATGGAGCTTTGAAATCCATCTCACATTCTTCTTTGTGATGCCAACTTGCCCTTAAACCTTATTAAACCTTAGAGACAGGTGAGCTTACACAACCTGCCGTGGCAGTTACAGCTCAGCAATCAGCTGCCACTATGGGCATGTCTTTAACCACCAGATCATCACCCAAGAGTGACCACTTGTATGAGGAGAACTCACAAAGGAGAGATGAGAGAAGCATACCAAACCATCTGGGGATCATTTTAACAGGCTGATGTGGACTGTTTTTATATATATTATACATATATAAATATGTATTTCCATGGCACAATAAAGTGCAAACACTAAGCAAGAAAGGCTCAAAGCAACCTGGTGGCAAAGACAAGCATTTTTAATCCCTTTCACAGGTACAGAGACAAGGAGTCTGCTGCTGTTTACTCTTAGGCAGGCCTGCTGATTCCAACAGGCAGCCTAGGTTATTTGCACAGCTGCACTCCAGCAATCAGACATCTTTCAAACATGTTACTGCTTGGGAATTCAGAATTGCAGCCACATTTATTACTCATCAGTAAATAAAAAATGGGATGCCACTGATTTAAAAAAATCCGTAACCAAACGACACAGCCACAGCTTGCAACAAGCTCATGGCAAAGGTACAGAACTCAGGGTTTACCAGCTCCTAGCTCTCCATTCTAACCATCGCACCACACTGCTGTGGTACTTCCACATCCAAGTCAATTTGACTTTATGCACAGGATAAAGCCCCTGGCTTGTGCTTTAGAAGGCTGCTCCACTACAAAGTGTAACTGCATCATGAGCAGAATACACATGGATTGGGCTGTTCAGCCTAAAGAAGGGAAGACTCTGGCAGGACCTTAGAGCTGCCTTCTGGTCCTGAAGGGATCCTACAGGAAGGCTGCAGAGGGACTTTACATAAGGGTGTCTAGCAAATGGTTTGAAGCTGAGGGAGAGTTAGACTGGAGATTAGGAAGTTGTTCAGTACAAGAGTGGTGAGACTCTGAAATAGGCTGCCCAGGGAGGTTGTGGATGCTTCCTCCTTGGGGGTGTTCAAGGCCATGTTGGATGAGGTCTTGAGCAGCTGAATCTAGTTGAGAGGCATCCCTGCCCATAGCAGGGGGGTTGAAGTAGATGATCTCTGAGTTCCCTTCCAACCTAAGCCATTCTAGGATTCTGTGATGATACAGGCAGTTGTTCCCTGCAGCATCCTGATAAAAGCAGCTAAAACAACTTGGAGAGAGTAGAAAAATCACAGTGATTAAACCACAAGAAATCCAGTGACATTCATTGCCTTTCATCAGCTATTTCTTTACTTGTGTGTTTGGCAATGCATAAGACTAGAGCTGCAGGACTAACACTTGTTGGATACTGTTAAAGCTCTGTACTGCCAGGATTACTTCTGGCAAGCAGAAGTTTTAAAAGATTTGTTTCCAATTAGTGTATACAACAACTGAGGCTTATGCCCAGCTGAAGTCAGCTTCCTGGAAAATGTTCCTAACAAATGGCTATCTGATTAGTCCCCATCAGGAGGAACATACTGTATCTGAGTAAGGAGACTGGGAAGAAACGGCAAGAGAGAGCACCAGGCACGCCGCTGGGATGCAGAGAGAACAGCAGTGTGCCTTTGCTCATTTGAGGCACACATTCAGAAGGGTGAGGAAAAAAACCCAGTTTATCTTCTGAAGTCTTTTCATTGTTTTTTCTTAGGTCGGTGACTTGAATCACACATCTTTCTGAGACCTAAGTGAAGTTTTCTGGTGCTCTGAACAAGTGATTTCAAATGAGGAAAATATCTGGATTCAAGCCCTATTTCATGCTCCATTTCTGAATCCTGTCACAAAGTAACTGATGACTTCAATCACACTGCACTGCTGATTTCCTGCCCTAGATCAATAGAAAACATTTCTTGATTAGGTTTTTGGTGCTGGGAAAAAATCTCATCACTATCAATCTCACTGATTGGCACCTTAAAGTACTACTATTATGAAGATCTCTAGATTTATTTCTAAATAAAAGTTACATATGGACTGAACTCCAAACAGTCCATGCTGCCAGATAACTCTCATAAAACAGGGGAAAGAAAGACAGGAGCCCAGAGAGCTGTGAAGAGAGAGGCAGTGAGAACCCAAGGGGATGCTGAATAGAAAGAGATACTGGGTAGACCTCAGAAGCAGACTGCTGAGAGCACGACTGCAAGAATATTTCACTTACATACAGTCCATAGGAATGAAGTTACAATTGGCACAGTAGACAAACACTGTGAGACAGCAAGTATGTCACTTGCTGTTGTCTACTTCAGCAAGGAACAGGCATCTCAGTGTATACTGAAACCTAACCCACAGGGCTATTTTAAAATGTAATTTGGATGTTGCAAGTCCTACCTCCGGACACAGGTACTCATTTGTCACATTTATATAGCAACTTCATCCTCAAGCTTCCTAAAGCATTTCACAATCACACATTTGCAGCACTGTGCAAATACAACCACTGCTATGGGTGGCTTCCACAATAACCAGAGCACAGAGTATCACTCAGCAATTAAAAAAGGGAGCCTGTGGGCAGGCCAAGACAAGAAGAGGACAGGCCGTGTTCAGTCTTTAAAAAGACAAGTTAAGCACCACTCTAACGTGCCTTATAAATCATTCGGTTGCTCCTGCAGTTGCACCACTCGAGAGAGCAGATGGATGAGTTCTGCCAATCACAGGGATTTTGTCTGTTCAAACAGCAATGACAACCTAATACTGTTATTTGCTCTCAGTGGCTCAAGTAGCACAGCCCTGTGTGTGCAATACAGAGGGTCCAATTTTGCTGGTGATCTCAGCGTGCATAAACACAGAGCTCTGGGCTGGAATTTGCTTCTCTTTTTCTTTCTGAAAAGCTGGGCTACTACCCATGCAAAATGTGTTGAAAAGTCAGGCACCAAACATTTTGGGCACGCGTTATGAGAGAGTCCAGGTCCCCAAGTACATTTAAGGACCTTTCCCAGATTGTACACTTTTTCAGGAAAACCAAATCCTGCATATAAACCATTTCACTATACAGTTCCAAACAGCTCCCAGAACTGGTTCAACCTGTACACTGAATAGGGCAGGAGAACTGATAAAAAACTTGGTGTGTGATTAATTAAGATTATCATCATGCACGTTCACAAGCTGGGTGAGCTGGATGTCTTTAGAACGGTTTTGTTTTGGCATTTCCCCATTTTCTAGGTCTGTCTTTGCGGTCTCGATAGATCCATTGCATGTTTGTGACATATATTTGTTAAATGCTTGTAAGGATAGGCTGAGGTTGTTCAGTCTGGAGAAGAGAAGGTTCTGGGAAGACTTAATAGCAGTCTGCCAGTACTTGAAGGGGTCCTGCAAGAAGGCTGCAGAGGGACTGTTTGCAAAGGCCTGGAGTGACATGACGAGGGGCAGTGGTTTCAAATTAGAGAAGAGCAGACCTAGATTGGACAAGTTCTGCACCATGAGGGTGATGGGACATTGGGAACAGGTTGTCCAGGGAGGTAATTGAGGCCCCATCCATGGAGCTGTTCAAGGTCAGGCTTGACAAGGCTCTGAGCAACCTGCTCTAGTGGAGGATGTCCCTGCTGACTGCAGGAGGGTTGGACTGGATGACCTTGGAGGTGCTTTCCGACCTGAACCATTCTATGCTTCTATGTTCGGTCTATCTGCACTGAGGTACTTTATGTGTCTAACCTCGGTGTAACACAAGAAACCCAAAGTTAGAAGCACAAAGTCCTTATATAGTAAAGGCAGAAACCAGGTCCCTCCCAGAAGAACTGATTTAATAGACCTAGGCTGATGACCTAAAGTGGATGTTGTGAAAACCTTCTCAAAGCAGCAACTTTTTCCTATTTATTCTAAATATGTAACTTTTTTTCCTCTCCACAGTGCCAAGGACCTGCTTAATTCACCCAGATTTAATTGACACAATGAAAGAAACAGATGGTTAGAGGCCAGGGTAGGAGCAGGTCTGGTTGTGTAAAACAGTGCATGCTTCCAACATGCACATGAGGAAGCAGTGTGTGTGAATGGGAGGTGTGCAGGAATTCATCTGGACAAAAGGAAACACAATGGGTATCATACAGAATCACACAATGGTAGGGGTTAGAAGAGACCTCCAAAGATCATCCAGTCCAACTCCACTGCCAGAACAAGAGCATCTGGGGCAGGCCACACAGGAACACATCCAGGCAGGTTTTGAATGTCTCCACAACCTCTCCGGGCAGCTTGCTCCAGGCCTCCAGCACCATCATCATAAAGAAGTGCCTCCTCATGTTCAGGTGGAACCTCCTGTGTTCCAGCTTCTAACTTTGTTCCTTGTCCTGTCACTGGGCACCACCAAAACCAGCCTTGCCCCTTCATCCTGACACCCACCTCACAGATACAGGTCCCCTCTCAGCCTTCTCAAGAGTAAACAGTTCCAGGGCTCTCAGTCTTTCCTCACAGCAGAGATGTTCAAGTTCCCCAATCATACCTGTAGCTCTTCACTTGACTCTCTCCCTGTCTCTCTTGAACTGGGGAGCCTGAAACTGGATACGGTATTCCAGGAAGTTTATAATAGGCAATTGAGAGAGGGTCCTTAGGACTGAGTGACACTGGTGACACATGTGGCCAGAACACCCACGCTGGTAGGAAGGAATAGCTGCAGTCAGGCTGCAGGAGCCAACTTGAGAACATATGGCAAACCAAATGATTCAAGGCAATCTGCTCATTCTACTGCTTCCTCCAAATATTGCTGTACTAACATCCTCTGCTTTTTGCCTTATGACACAGTGTTACTATTTAAGAGCATGGAAAACACCTGCAGGGATGACAGGCACCTACAGAATCACTGGCATGGCAGCTGCTGTGGAGATTCTCATATGGTTTCCATAGGTCAGCCTGAGATGTTTACACATATCTTGCTCCTTACTTGAGAGAAAGGAAGAGAAGGGAAAGCTACCAGGCTTGTTCTGTGTGCTCCTTTTTCATTCTCCAGGGCTAAAAGGGATGCATTCTCCCAGTGCATTTCTGGATTTTACATCAGCCACCCCAGCTCCTAGCCAGCACCACTGTCCTTAAATTCTGGGAGGGTCACAACAAGCAAGAATTTTACCATTTAAATCCTTCTTCTCTTCCTTCAACTTCCTAAAACCTTCAGACCTATAACCTCCTGAGACAAAAATCTCAGTAAACAAGGGAAAGTTTGGGGTTTTTACATTGAAAACTTTGTTTCCTTTTATAGATGTGGTTGTCCAAATAAATAAGCAAGCAGTGACGTCTGAGACATCAATGTTGCCACAACTCCTCGGTCTGGCACAACTCTTGCAATGTTTATTATTGTAAGAGTCACAGATTTCCCCCAGAATCAGATTCTGCTGACTATAAAAAACTCTGTTGGGTTTTAAAATGAGTCTCTACCTCTTAATGGCAACAGGAAGATGTTTGAAAGCTTGAACCTCAGAAATTGAAGTAAAAAAGAAGCAAAAAAAAAAAAAAGATATGATAAGGTTTTCATTTAGTTTTGTCCTGTAAAGCTCAGAATTTAGAAGCAAGTTAACTATTTCTGGGGACCCTAACTGCATGTACTCAGGCTGATAGACTGCTCTGAGGTTCTTTTCCTGATTCTGCCAGTAACCTGCTGCAAAACCTTGGGTTACTCTCTCTTCTCTGTGTTCTTCCTTCCTTTTTTCTCTCTACTTTTCTTGTCATTGTTTGGGTCACTGANTAAATACATACTTTGACACACTGTAAGTGGTCCACTAAAATGCAGGGAACTGCTCACAGAGAATGGAGATCAATGTCTAAAAATATCTGAGGAGTGGTATCAGGATGAAGGCGCCAGGCTCCGTTTGGTGGTGCCCAGTGATAGGACAAGGAACAACAGGTACAAGCTGGAACACAGGAGGTTCCATTTCCATATGAGGAGAAACTTATTCTAGGGCTGGAGCCCTAGAGCAGGCTGCCCAGAGATGTTGTGGAGTCTCCTTCTCTGGAGAATTTCCAAACCTGCCTGGATGTGTTCCTTTGCTGCCTGCCCTAGGTGATCCTGCTCTGGCAGGGGGGTTGGACTCAACAGTCTTTAGAGGTCCCTTCCAACCCTTAACATTTTGTGATTTATACATAGAGTAGCATAATATATATCATAATATAATACATTCTACAGTGGAGCCTTGTGCATGTAATGAAAAGAGAGCAAAAGAACTGAGAGCTGGTTACTGATCTCTCTTTCAACTACACACTATCCCTTTCTTCAGACAATTCCATTCTCAGCTCCTTTTCTGTCTGTTGTTTAGAGGGATTCATTTTATGGGGCACACAATACCATATCACAGTGCAGCTCCAGGTTTAGGTCTCCTTTACTGGTGTGAAGTCGCACATAGCCCTTCTTCTTCACATATTTGTATCTCACAACATCTTCTTCAATAGCAGCTGTATCAAAGCAAAACAGAATAATTAGCTATCTGGAAGCTTACTCTTTAATCTTTAGAAATCATCAGAAACCAAATTGCTGGTTTCTACTTTCACAGAAGCAAAGAATGGTTTGCGATGGAAGAGATCTCCAAAGGTTACCTAATCCAACCCCACCCTGCAGTCAGCAGGGACATCCTCCACTAGAGCAGGTTGCCCAGAGCCTCATCAAGCCTGACCAGGGATGTGGCCTCAATTAGCTCCCAGGGGAACCTGTGCCAGTGTTCCACCACCCTCGTGGTAAAGAACATGTTCCTAACATCCAATCTAAATCTGTTCTTCTCTCATTTCAAACCATTGCTCCTTGCTGCAGGTCTTTGCAAACGGTCCCTCTGCAGCCTTCAGAAGGCCACTATTAGGTCTCCCTAGAGGCTTCTCTTCTGGAGGCTGAACAAGCTCAGCTTCCTCACCCTGTTCTTGTGACTGAGGTGTTCCCCCTGATCATTTTTGTGGCCCTCCTCTGGACTGAGTACATGGCCTTTCTGACCTCCTCCCCTGGGGCACTGGATCTTCAGGGACTGTACTCTGCAATTCATCTACAGTAATTTCACATTAATATCTGTAACATTTCCCATTAGAGAAAACCTCCAACTCCTTGAGAGGCAGCAATATCATTATATTTCTAAGTCAGAGAGGCATTAATTACAAACTGTAATTTTCAAGTTGTGTCTACCAATCACAAACATTATTTTGAAACCTAATTGTTTCTTGTTAAACTTGGAAGCCAAGCAGGTACTCATCAGTCAACCACAAATTGCTGACACATGAGGACCTACCCAGCTCTGAAAACAAATGAAGCTGTTACTGGAAACATTAATGGAAAGTTAAACCAAAGGATCAATCTAGGATGTTCCCACTTCCATTCTGTCAAAATGTCCAGTTAGATATTTTCAATATTCACAGAGTCACCTGCAAACCACTGTAATCCACCACCAAGTAAAGGCAACTGAGCTTGGTAAGTGTAGTTGTGGCACTGTACTCAATCTTTGCCTAAGCATGTGACAGCTCCATGTTAGAGCCCAAAGCTAGACCTTTCTCTTCAACATGGAATAGTCACTGCTCAACTATTTAATCAATATTAACATTAAATAAATTCTATACATTTGTGTTTAGGCTGGTGCCTGAAAGAAGAACTTAATTGTACTAAAAGCAGTAAATTAAAAGTTATTACCACCGTGCTGGTTTGAGGCTAATTGGAATATTCTGAGAGAAATCATTGGTTGTAAAAAGAAAATACTGATAAAGTCTATATCATTCATTGGTTTGCTTAAAGGGATAAAAAGCCAAAGTATAAACAACTTGCTCTCTTTTGCCTCAGAACCCTTGCTGTTTTCATTACTCCTTTGCTCTGCTCTAATATCTTCCACTAAAAGATTACATGTAAGCTTTGCTGATTGTTTGCCTGTCTGGGAGAGAGAGAATATGGTTTTGAGCCCCTTCTGAGCTTCTTTGTCCAGGAGGGGATTTTGGATTTCTGTATTATTTCTAAATTGTATAGAATTGTAAATACTTGTAAATAAATTGTATATATGCTTCTAAATTTAGCTCTGCTGTATATATAGCTTTATCTTGCTTCCAAGCCATCTGAGCTGGTCTGGTAAATTTCAATAGCTTGGAGGGGGAAGTTCCTTAATCCATTACAACCACAAAATTTGCTGTCATTTTAACCAATACTGGCTGGAGCCAAAAGGGCGGTAAAGATTTTGTATGCTATTTGAGGAGAGAATATACTTCATTGCTAATTTACATGAGTGAGTGGATATCCCATTTTGTGGTCCCCAGGCATAGAAAATACCTCATTAATTTCAGTTCAACCTAAGTAACTGCCATTCAAAGCTGAAATTAATTCATAATTGCTCCATTATTTCCAGAATTAACTCACTGGAAAGTTAAGGATATATCTGCTCAGGGAATACACTTCCATGGCTTCAGTACTGACCAATTATCAATACATGCCTTCAGTCCTCATAAATGTACATGTGCTAGGGAGCACACTTTAAAGCTGGTAAGTAAATAGCGAGCTCATGGCTAGGTTGTTCTGGTACCTGCTTCGTGGGTAGTTTCAGGCACCATTGCAGTGGAGGTGAAGGAAGCACTTACTGCTCCAGTGGAATAGTGAGCCTGTTTACAAAGAAAAAGGAGAAAAAGACATCAGATCTAAGAATTTATCAACTAAAAATACTAGATAAGCACCAGAGACACACAAATGTCATCCTGCTGAGGACAGACTTTCTGCTCTAGCTCCTAGAGGAAGAAACAAATATATGATGCAGCAACAATTCTCCCCCTAAACATCTGCTCTGATGGAACTGTAGTTTGGGAGTTCAAAGAGCTTACTGCTTCCATTACATTTTAATACATCATTGTTCAAGGATTCACAGTATCACAGTATCACCAAGGTTGGAAGAGACCTCAAAGATCATCAAGTCCAACCAGTTATCACAGACCTCGAGACTAGGCCATGGCACCAAGTGCCACGTCCAAACCTGCCTTGAACACCTCCAGGGATGGTGACTCCACCACCTCCCTGGCAACCCATTCCAGTAGTGAATGACTCTCTCAGTGAAGAACTTCCTCCTCACCTCGAGCCTAAACTCCTATTATGGGACTTTATTTGTATGTCCACAGGTGGAGATATGAAAGAAGTACTTCTGGCAAGACATCTGTAAAATTCTCCCAATGTTGCTGAATAAATGGAAGGAAAATCCAGTGAACCACAGCATTGCTGTGGTGGAAATTAAACCAGCCCCCTCCCACACATGGCCCTTCTGCATGCAGAGGCACTGTCCCATGGCTCCCAATGCCTATTCCAAGCATTGCAATTCTCCTGCAGAAAGGAAAACTGAGCCTCACACACGGATTCTGTAGCAAATTACAGAGCTCTAATAAACTCAGAGATGTGGTTGGTGACTCTGGGGCAATGCCTGTAAAGAAAACACAAGGTTAGGCTGCACCAATGCAGGTTTATAGTTACACTCATCCACACTCTGAGCTGACCATTTGACTCTCCAACATGTGTAGAGTTTGCCTCACATTGGCTCTCACCTCTTTTTTGTTTTTTTTTCTCCTGTAACAATATGATACCTTGACAAAGAGGCAAATGTGATTCTACTCCTTGGTCAGCCATGTTCCTCAGCCACTAAACCTCAATCAAAGCTATATGCTGCAGCACACTTCGTTTTGCTGTAAGTGTAATCAAAGCACAAAGACACACAACCCTCCCCCGCCCCGAGTTATTACAGGAAATTATACTCTGTCTTGCCCATTTCAAAAAGCTCCTTTGACATAGAAAACCTAGATGCAGATAAACTGTTTCTTTTGACAACTATGAACACAGACTAATGTGCACCTGGAAAAAACATCCTTTAAAATATTTCACTAAAAATCCTGAATTCCAGTGGAAAAAACCTGGAGGAGCAGCTGTGGATGATTTATATATTTGCCCAGATGAGAAATGATTCACTTGCACTGGCCTTAAGGTGTGTTCTCTCTGCCAATAACTGCATGAAGTGATGATAAACAAATTCAAAGCAAGAGATTACAACCTAGGAAACAAACGTTCTGCCAACACATACATCATAACCACATCAAAAAGAGTCTTTCTTTTTATTGTGATCCATTTCTAAAAGGTTTAGGCTCCTTTACAATGATTTAAAAAAAGAGAAGCTCACTGACACATCTAATGCACTTCTAAGGAATCCCAACACGATTCTCACGTTCTCACCTATGACAAATTTCCATGTAACAGCAAACAGAAGGAGTAGTGTCTGTTAGTACTGCAATATGGCCTCTGGGATGGAAAACATCCAGTACCGTTTCTGAAGAAGTCAGTCAGTGCCAAGCTACAAATTAAATCAACTTACTGCATTCAGCTTATCCACTTTCTTCTTTTCAGGAGCCTTCATGGTAGCTGCTAGAATATCATCACCTTTGAATTCCTTATAAAGCTCCAGTAAGGTCTCACGGGTCTCTGTATTTGTATTTTTCAAATAGTAAGAGGGATCCAACTTTGCTTTTTCTTCATCTGGATAAAACAAAAGTTCAGAGTTAAAAGCAAAATTCTGTTTTGTCCTCCTTTGGTTTGTTACATATTTAAGTTACATGACAATCTTCCAGATGGTATTTCTACTTGTTTATTAAATACAAAGGTCCAGTAACTGTATTTATTCCTGCAGTACAAATAGTAATACATAGCACTAACAGCAGCATAACTTGAAATATAACACAATAAATGCCAACATGCTGAAGTACAACAAAGAAAGAAACACAATTTCAAATCAACTACTGCAACCATTTCTTTGAAACCACAAAAAATCCTCTAAATTCATGCAAGTCTTGTAAACTTTTTACAGAACAATAAAAGCAAGATACAGTTGGGCATGAAATAAACTGCTCTCTTTGTCTTCTCACTGAATGGCCTGGCTTGTGATCTCATGGTGGCATTGCTGCATCACAGAATCCTAGAATGGTTTGGGTTGGAGGGAACCTCCAAAGGTGATACGGTCCAAACTCCCTGCAGTCAGCAGGGACATCCTCCACTAGAGCAGGTTGTCCAGAGCCTTGTCAAGCCTGACCAGGGATGAGGCCTCAATTACCTCTTGGGGCAATCTGTTCCACCACACTCATGATGAAGAACTTGTTCCTAACATCCAGTCTAAACCTACTCTTCTCTCATTTCAAACCATTGCCTCTCATCCTGTCACTGCAGGCCTTTGCAAACAGTCCCTCTGCAGCCTTCTTGTAGAACTCCTTCAGGTACTGGAAGGTTGTTACTAGGTCTGCCTGGAGCCTTCTCTTCTGCAGGCTGAACAACTCCAGCTTACTCACTCTGTCCTTGTGGCAGAGGTTTTCCAACCCCCTGGTCATTTTTGTGTCCTTCCTCTGGACCTACTCCACCAGGTTCATGTCTTTCTTGTGGTGAAGGTTCCATAGGTGGAGTACTCCAGGTGGGATCTTACCAGGGCAGATTCAAAGTACCACAATCACCTCTCTCAAACGTGACAGAAGTGGGACGGAATTTTACTTTACTATTTTAAAGTTAAGTGGGTTCTTTTTCTTTGTTTTTTTACAAGATTCACTTATTCTCTGTCTTTGCAAGTCTACTATTCACTGAATATTAAATAATCCATCTCTGAGCTTATTTTTAGTGAGTAACAGGAGAGCTGCTTGCTTGCAGAACTAGTAGCTTTTAAAAAAAAACAACAGAAATGAGCATAATAAGACCCAGAAAAACACATCCTGCTTAGAACCAGCAATTAGATCTCATTAGAAACACTTCTAAAGGAAACCTCAGGGGCAAAGGAGAGAATGTTTTTCCCTTCAGTAATTTAATATTAACAGATATTACTAAGCACTTAGCTATCAAAAAAACAACCGCCCCAAAATAATTGAGAAGCAAATGTCACAAATATCTAGAAAGAAAAAAAAAATTGTAATTTATTTGTATCATTAAAACAATGTTGGGAATACTTTAGAAAAGACTGATATCCATCTCTAGCTTGGAGGATGTCCACTGCCATCCAGACGGAAGGATCACAGAATGTCAGGAGCTGGAAGAGACTGTGGAAGCTCATCCAGTCCAACCCCCCTGCCAGAGCAGGGTTACCTACAGCAGATCACAAAGGAACATACCCAGGCAGGTCTTGAATGTCTCCAGAGAGGGAGAGGAGACTCCACAACCTAGCTGGGCAGCCTGTTCCAGTGTTCTGTCACCCTCACAGTGAAAAAATTCCTTCTGGTGTTTACATGAAACTTCCTGTGCCTCAGCTTCCATTCATTGCCCCTTGTCCTGTCATTGGGCATCACCAAGCAGAGCCTGTCACAATGGAAAATACATTGCTGATACACATGGAAGAGATCCTAGCAGACAGGCAATGAGATGTAGGTTTCCTCATCTTGGTTCTGGTACGAGGCTAATGGACATTTGGGCAAATTATTTTTCCTCTTCTACTTATTCCTAGAGGATATAGAAGGCTTCCCATGCTTGCACAACACTCAAGAGAGACAGTATGTAATTTCTCAAGGAACCATGTCTTTGCTTCAAAATTCACCTTTTGATGTGACAGGGACAATTTCAGCAAATTATTCATGCTTCCAAGAAGCTTTCAAAGTTCCTGATAGCCACTGAGGGATCCATCCAGTGTCAATTCCATAACATTTGTGAATTTGGGTTGGTGTTTTCTCAGCCTACCTTCAATTCGTCCTTACCTGGATCAACTACTTTTATGTTGTTCTTGACATGAAAGAAGTTTGACACATTGAACTTATCCAGGTTTGTTGGATCCTGAAAATAATCAAAAAAACAAACCACATGTCAGAGAGCTTGGCAGGCACTCACTGCATGGAACAGGCTTGTGTGAAGGGCAGACAGCACAAGAATAAGTGAACAGGGAGAGACACAACAACTTCCATGCTCCCCAAACCACAGAAAGATGTAAAAAAAAATAAAAAAAATTCAACCCCAACCAAGATCAGCAATGACCTATTTACAGTAGGGCCCTTAGGTATCTAGAATTTACTTCCAAACATAATATTACATATATTTTGCCTACAGAAGTTACTAACAGAGCTAAGCTGAATCTACCCTAGTGAGAAGAAAGAACAAGGAGCTGCAATCCTCTGGTTGTTTCTTTTGTTCTGTGGTTTGGTCTCAGATTTATGCAAATTCTCCTTCTCCTTAGCTATCTCCTTCTATTTATAACAGTGTGCCTGATTTGCACATGCTCTGTGAACATTTGCAATGCATTTCAAAATCCAAATAGACCTCATAGCAAGTTGTTGCATTCAGAACTGTTCCAATCTGTGCTTACAGAATTGCATTTTAAAAGAATACAAACTAGGGGGGAAAAAAAAAAAAATTGGTACTATGAAAACTCTATGGAGTGACTACTCAAGGTATGGATTTGATGGATGGACTGTCCAGTGGATAAACAATTGGTTGGATGATTACATTCAAAGGGTAGTGGTCAATGGTTTGATGTCCAGATGGTGATGGGCAGCAAGTGGCGTCCCACAAGGGTCTCTGTTGGGATCAGTGCTATTCAGATCTTCATCAATGACATCGACAGTGAGATTGAGGCACCTGCAGAAAGTCTGCAGATGATACCAAGCCAAGTGGTGTGGTTGACAAGACTGAAGGACAGGATGGCATCCAGAGGGACCTGGACAGGCTACAGAGGTGGGATGAGGAAAATCATGAATTTCAATAAGGCAAAGTCCTGCGCCTAGGTCAGGGCAATCCTAGATCTCAATCCAGGCTGAGGGATGATGAAATTGAGAGCAACCTTGCAGAATTTGGGCATGCTGATGGGTGAGAAGCTGGACGGGATCCAGGCACTTGCACCCCAGAAAGCCAATGGCAGCCTGGGCTGCCTCAGAAGCAGCATGGCCAGAGATGGAGAGGGGATTCTGCCCCTCTGCACTGCTGAGGTCTCACCTGGAGTACTGTGTCCAGCTCTGGTGCCCCCAACACAAGAGAAACATGGAGCTGGTCCAGAGGAGGGCCACCAAGATGATCAGAGGGCTGGAGCACCACTCCTATAGATACAGGTTGAAAGAACTGGGGCTGTTCAGCCTGGAGAAGAGAAGGCTCCAGGGACACCTCAGAGCTACATTTCAATCTCTGAAGGAGACCTACAGGAAGGCTGGGAGGGACTGTTTGGGAGGGATTGCTGTGATAGGATGAGGGGCAATGGTCTGAAACTGGTGCGGGGGAGATTTAGGTTGGACATCAGAAGGAAGTTCTGCACAATGAGACTGGTGAAATATTGAAACAGGCTGCCCAGGGATGTGGTTGAGGCCTTATCCCTGGACAGACTGGATATGGCCCTGGGCACCCTTATCCAGTTGAAGGTGTCCCTGTTGACTGCAGGGGGATTGGACAAGACGACCTTTGAGGGTCCCTTCCAACCCAATGCAATCTGTGAAAACAGCAAAACCACACAGTCCATTAACTGTGAGTCTTTATACCATCTCCAGGCAACTTTCTGCACAACTCTGACCTTTCATTAGGGAGAGCCAAGGAATGTTTGCTGGTTATCTAGGCTGCATGATACTGTTGTTAAACAGTCCTTAATACTCTTCCTGGAATGACTTCAAGGTTTTCTCCTCAAGCTCCTCTGCAGTATAGAAAGGTCAAAATATCAGCCCAGGATACCTAAGTCATTTCTGGAAATTCTATTTGGCAGAAAACAATTCAACACGCAAGCATCAAGACATGGACTGTTAAAAGAGCCTGTATCTTTATCTTGCCTTACTTGCACAGAACTGCCAAAGAATAGGAAATCTGGGCCTGTTTTCTAACCATTTTTCTATCCTCTGACACTGTCTCTCAGGTGTATTTTATTTATTACTTCACACACATGTTTATTTATGTATGTATCAACAGAGATCATTTCAGCCTTGCCCTCTGTCAGTCAACAAAATGCATGGAGAACAGGCTCAGTGTGTTTCCAGAAGATGTAAGTAGCCTCCTCCCAAATACTCTTCAGTAATCGCGAGCTAGAGTTTTCCCAGACAGAAGCCAGGGCCTTGCACATAAATGTACCACCTCAAAAGGTGAAGGAAGAAAGATTGCTTACCCTTCCCAGGGAAGGAAAAATAATCAAGATTTGTGTATTAATAGAGACAAATGGATTTGTATTAGAAATGCTGTGTCCAGCAGGAGCAGGGAGGGGATTGTCCCCTTGTACTCCACTCTGGTGAGGCCACACCTTGAGTATTGCGTTCAGTTTCGGGCACCTCATTACCAGAAGGATGTGGAGGTGCTGGAGCCAGTGCAGAGGAGTGCAAGGAAGCTGTGAAGTGCCTGGAAAACAAATCTTTTGAAGAGTGACTGAGGGAGCTGGTTAATGAGAAAGAGGAGGCTGAGTGGAAATCTCATCACTGTCTACAGCTTACTGAAAGGACATTGTGGAGAGGTTGATGCTGATCTCTTCTCACAAGAAAACAGTGACAGAACAAGAGGGAATGGCCTCAAGCTGTGACTGGGTAGGTTTAGACTGCACATTAGGAAACATTTTTTCCCAGCAAGAGCAGTCTGGTACTGGAATGTGCTGCCCAAGGAGGTGGCGGAGTCACCAACTCTAGAGGTGTTTAGAAGTTGTTTGGATGTGGTGCTTGGGAATATGGTTTAAGGGCGAACTTTGTAGAGTAGGGATAACAGTTGGACTTGGTGATCCTGGGAGGTTTTTCCAACCTGAATGTTTCTGTCATCCTGGGATTTATAGCAATCCACATTCTGCCACTTGTGGCAGTGCTGAAGGTCGAAACTCCACCTACGTAGGGAAACTGCTTAAACTCCATTAAGCGGCATACACACAACCCCCTGAAGAAGCAGGTTAAAACCAGCACAGTTTTACACCATGTGATTTCTTTGAGGCCTAATTCCTCTCTTACCATGTGGTTGGCCATGCTGCATCCCTAATTATCTTTAGGACTGTTACCCTCCTATGCTGCCTCTGTCCCAATGTGTCACTTCTTTACCAGTCACTCTGCAGACATCAATGCAGGATTTGCCCTCAAAGAGCCCTCACCCACAACTGAGAGGAAATCTGCTCTGACCTTCTGTCACACAAAGAGTGAGGGAGAAATAGCTGAGGAGTGAAATATCAATTAACAGAGTGGAGCTCAGCTACCTCCAGCTTTGCTCATTAGTTATGCTTCCTGCCACAAATGCCAATGGTGTTTAACAGCTTGTCGGGAACCTTGCCTCGTTCACGGCTGATTAGGTTATACAGAAACAATAAAACTGACATAAGGAAGCACAGAACAGTATGAGCATTTTTTTCCATTTAGCTGCAACAAACTTGTTTGCATTCTACCCAGGCTTTCCCTTTTATCTATTTATTTATCCAGGAACCCCCCACCCCACTTCAGTGCTGCAAAGCAAATGCATTTGCTAATGCACATCTACCAGGCAAGGCTCTCAGCAGGCTGCCATCAGAGGACTGTGACTATTACCACTGGTCCAACAGGGCTGGAGGAGTTATTGCCATTGCTCTGGAGAAAAGGAACAGACCACCTCTGCCTCTGCCTTACCTGCAAGCACTGCCACTGCAGAGCCACATTTCTCACTAGCTCCCCTCCCCTGCCAGCACACAGCCCAACAACAGCTCCTAAGAGTTTCCAGAGAAGGAATAATTTATGGAGCATGAAGAATTGACAGGGAGCTAAAAGGGAAACTGTTCTTAGTTCTTCCAAACACCTCCTACCAAACAAGGTGTGAAAGTAGGGTATCGTAGCATCCTTACTTTGCTCTCCTCAGGATCCTCTCACACTTGTTGCAATGGAAAGAAGTCCACAGGACTGTCAACTAAGCATTACCTAAGCATGTTTATCTGTGCTTGTTTCAGCCTGCCCACTTTTACATGAGGGAATCCAGACTATACTTACGTGCTTGCTATTGAGTCCCACATCATTACACAAAGAATAATTTGCAAAACATATGACTGAAGCAGACAGAGAATCGACAGTAGCACTAATTAATAATAATTTCTACCAGACTGTTGACCAGATTTCGTTGGAAAGATTAAATGAGACATTTACTTGGAAGAGAACTTGAATTAGGTTAAACATTTAGACTGAAAACTAACTGAAAAGCTGTAAGACACAGGACCGAAAGAAACGCCTAGTTCTGAATCACAGTCTAACAGAATTTTATTATGTCAAAGCTCTTTCAAAGCTGCCTTTAGAATAACTGCAATGATGAACAGCAATGTAGCAGAATGGGAAGCAGAAAAGAGAGGTAAGAACACTACAAATAAGCTTCAACAACACCAGCCATCCTCTTACAGATACCCTGTCACCACAGACCTCCAAGTGCTCTACACCACACCTCGCCGTTGGATATAACTAATAAACCCTGGAGCTGCCTGTTATTTGGTAGCATATTCATGATACTTGCAAGGGATGCAAAGTTAGTCTGAGCTGATCATCTTCCAAGGTAGAAGAATCACAGAGTCATAGAAATGTTTCAGTTGGAAAAGACCTCTAAGATCATCAAGCCTAACATCACAGTGCCCATTAAACCTTGTCCCCAGGTGCCATGTCCACACATGTCTTGAACACAGGGATGAGGACTGCACCACCTCCCAGGGTAGCCTGTTCCAATGCCTGACCACTTGTTCGGTAAAGACTTTTTTTCCTAATACCCAAACTAAACATCTCCTGGTGTAAATTGAGGCCATTTCCTCACATTCTACTTCTTGCTCCTAGGGAGAAGAGCCCAATCCTCACCCCCCACTACAACCTCCTTTCAGGTAGCTGTAGAGAGCAAGGTCTCCCCTCAGCCTCCTCTTCTCCAGATTAAACACTCCTGGTTCCTCTGGTTGCTCCTCACAAGACCTGTTCTCCAGACCCTTCAGTAGCTTCATCACCCTTCTCTGGACCCATTTCCAGCACCTCAATGCCCTTCTTGTAGTGAGGGGCCCAAGAGTTATGAGAAACAGCCAAAAGACACCAGCAATATTCCATTTAAAAGAGATACAAAGCACTACAGGGGAAAGAAAAAACAGATGAAATAATGATTAAAGACAGAGAGAGAAACTTGCAGAAGATGCAAAGTTTGACTTGAGTTTGTGGTAAGACCAAACAGCTAAGCAAAGGAAATTCCAACTTGAAGGTAAAGAGCTATAGTCTAAAAAACACAGTCATAACAATGACTGCTGCTGTCTAGGAAGGGTTTCATATGGAATCACATCAGAAGTATTTCTGCCACTGTCAGCAAGATAATCAACCAGAACCCCTGACATCTTTTGCCTGAGTAACTACATTCCAATTTTGGTCTGCTCAGCTCTTACTTGCAAAGCAAAGTATGGGGTTTTTTTATAGCAACTTCCTTTAGATCTCCCTCTTTGCCAAACAGCAGGGTCAGTGTTACCATTTCACTCTCAATCCCAGCTCTCTCAGATACCACAGTGCTCAAATTACACCAGTGGAGTGGGAAAACAAGAGTGACAAATTTCAACACAGGTTTTTAAAGAGAAGTAAGGTTTGGGCTGGAGCTCTGGAGCCACAAACTGAAACATAACAGATTGCAGTTAGGAACTCTGGCTAACAAACAAAGCCACAGGTGGCAGAGTTTGGCACTTTGAAGCCACCATGCTGCCTGCAGGGCTGTCAACAAGAGAGCTCACAGAGGAGACATAGGCCTGTCTTTCAGCAACTCACATGAAGAAAATACTATGAAAAAATAACAAGAGATTCCTATCACACACACATAAGCAATTTTAATGCCCAGGCTGGTCATACCACTTCAGGTTGAGTTCTGGTCTCAACAAAGCAAGCCAGGGTAGGGTAGCATTTGAATAGGAGAAATCAAGTTTGCAGTGGGTGTTGTGCAGTGCATTAAGTGGTTTTTCTTTACCTCCTTCAGTCTACAAAGCTGAACAATGTACTTATCTACAAAGCACACAATAACCACGATAATCACTCTAGAGATCTGTCAAGTTCTAAGTTACATCTTTGTGGCTCATCTAGAGACAGGATGTGAGAGTTGGGGCT
>VWYK01050336.1:0-13253 GCA_013399775.1 Semnornis frantzii | reverse complement strand
GACCACGCTAGACGCTATGCCCCGTGACACAGACTGCCAGCTCAAGACACTCTCTTATCTTTTTCTAAACATCACAGCAAGCCTATGAGTGAAGTAGACATCACCATTGTTTACCTTCACAGCCTACAGTATAATTTTCTCTATTAAAATATTCCAGTTAGCTCAAACCAGCACAAGAAGCAACCTGAGAATATTGTTGAATTAATTTTTTTTACTACAAAGCTCATGACTGTCACCCTGCATTTTTCTATAGTTTGGATTAACTAGCCTTATAGCTGCAGGTCCATGAGCTAGAGGAAAACAAGCCCTTTGTCCTGCCTTCTACAATAGAAACACACTTCCCCAATTCTTTCCTTCTTGCACATGTTGTTTTCAAGTAGCCCTTGCAAATACTCTTGGAAGTATTTGCAGCTGCCAGACAGCTTATGCAGGACCAAGGACTACAGCTGGTTAAAACTGGCCAGGAAGAAGGTTAGAACCAAACTGAGTTAGAGCACACATTGACTGTAAAGTCCCTCCTTTTTTCATTTGACAGTGCTGTCTCCTTGTTGGTATTACCGTAATATGGCTCAATGTAACCATTTACCAGCTGTAAGTAATAACAAAGCTTTTAAACGTACTATGCATGTATTCCGCATGAACTGGAAGGGAAAAAAAAGTCTTTTGTATGGATATGTATGAATTAAATGAAATAATGGATAAAAAGGTGGTTGTTTGGTTTGGGTATTTTTGGTTAAATTAACACTTAAGGAAAATTCTGTTTCCTTTGATTTATTTATAGATAACATTGAAATTAAAAGCACTTATATTTGCATCAGTAAAATAAATCAAGAACATCCTAACTAAATACTTAGAGTGAGTTAATGCAGAGGCATCGTGTGTTATCCTCAGCATTTAAGAAGCTGGAAATGCTTTGAAAATTCAGGACAGTATTCAGGGAGGATTTGGAAGCAAAATAACCAGGCCTCCTTTTAAATCTAGGGCTTGTGGACAAAGCATAGATCCTCTCTTTTTTTTTTTTTTTTTTTTTTTTTTTTTTTTTTTTTTTTATAATTTTTTTAATTTTTTGTGTATATCTCTGCNTTTTTTTTTTTTTTTTTTGATATATTTTAGACATTGTTTCAATGTGCTGGTTACTTCCATATACAGGTAGTTTTTATATTGTTTTAACATTAATAGTAGCATTTATCATTCATTGGAGACTAAAATGTATGTTAGGATCAGAACTGTTTGCCTGACAATAAGCTAATTTAACTATCCTTGCCTGATCCTCATGATGCTCACCAGTAAAATAAGCCTCCAAATCCTACTGCTTCCAGATCAGTTGTCAAATGGGAAAAATGAATCAGTGTGAATTTCCTATTGCTTGCCAGAGCACTGGAACAGGCTGCCCAGAGAGGTTGTGGAGTCCCATTTTCTGGAGGCTTTCAAAACCCACCCGGACACGTTCCTATGCAACCTGATCTAGGCATACCTGCATTAGCAGGAGAGTCGGACTAGATGATCTCCAGAGCTCCTTTTTAACCACTACCATGCTGTGATTGTTGAACCTGCTTGAAAGCTTTGAGTGTGGTATTAAATAAGTTGGCCTTAAAGTTGGCCCTGCTGGACCTGCAATGACTTAGTGGGAATCAACTGAAGTACAGATGCCAAGTATAATTTTTTTCCCTTTATGCAGCATGCTGTGGTCCCCATAGCCATAGGGAATGAAGAGCTGACAATAGAAGTTAATATTCCACTATTCCATGTAAGTTGCAGACTTAGTTTATAGTACACATCCTTCATATGCTCTCCTAGAACAGCACAGCAGTATGGGTATCAGGTCACGGTGTGTCTCTAATGCCAATACCAAAAAATAGTTTAAAGCATCGTGGTTGTGCATTGTTTTCAATAACTATTTATGTGTAAGCCTACTGAGCTATAACAGGATTACTCAGAGCACATCTAAATACTTTTACATTCAAAATACTTATTTAGGAGCAAAGGTCTTGAGATGTATATATACACATTTTTCTGCTGACATCTCATGGAAAAGCAGTTTCAAGCCATCCCAAGTACTTGCTAAAGTGACTGACAGGGTATGTATTTTCCAACCAGTTCTTACAAACTGGAGAGGATTTTACTGATGTGCAATTTACGTCTTAGAGACAGAGGGAAAAATCTTTATGATCTTACCTTTCACATGAGATGATCATCCATTATGGAGCAGTGTCCCCGAAACACAACTAGCTGCAAGCTTACAGATACTTGTTTTCAAAGTATCTGTTGGAAATGCAGAATCACGTGATGTGAGTTTTTATTAACAAACCCTCTTATCATCTTCATTATCTACTGTTCTTATTACATCTTTATTTTGTAAAATGTCTCATTATTTAACCTTGCAGTTTGCTAATTCTGCTTAATAAAGGGAGACTATTTTACCATGAGAATAATTAGCATAATAGTCTTTATCCTTTAATATTTCAAAATATTTTAATGTATTTACTAAACTTGCCAGCATCATAATTCTTTGTATGAGTTTGAAAAAGACAATTTTCTGCTAACAGGAGAAAAATGCAACCTAATCCTTTCATGCTAATTGAATGAGAGCATCTTAAATGGCTTTCAACAGTATTTTAGAGGTTTCATCACTTGAAAGAACTTTTTCCAGTTTCCAGGGTGCTCTTTCCACTGCAAAGCAGGTCTATAGACTACTTGCAGTACCTAACTGTTATGTCTTAGTAGATACTGCTTATATGGAATGCATAAATTATTAATAGATGCAAATCTTAATTTCTGTTGAGGTTCGACTCATTAATGTTACACTAGCAATCTTTTCCTGTAATCTTTTAAGGGAAATGTAATTTTTTCCTGTGATAATGTTAAGTGAGTGCCCATGAAACCGCTTACAGGGTTTAAGGTCAGTAGTGCTAAAAATAGTCTTTGAAGAGTTATTATACACTGAGCATCAAGAAGCTGTAAAATGTAGTATAAATGGTGGTTGAGTATAATCTACTAATATGATAATTAAACCTTGATTTATTAGAAAGTTAAGCATCTCCATTCTCTTACACAAATGAGGCTTTTCCTATAAGTGACCTCCACAGCTACCATACATGGACAGTCTCAATATTCCAAGCAAAGCATTTTGCAACTTTTGGGTAATCCATTCTAGGACAGTCTAAAAATTCTGCCAGAGCTCTAGGTGAATTGCAGCTCATCCACAATCTGTTTTAATTGAGTTGTGCTTTTTATGCATGATAATGGTAATATAGACTTTACTTTTTTCTTGTCTCCCTATTTCCTTCTTTTATTCCTATACATCTTATGCCTTTCCCTTATTACCAGTGAATTAGGAAACATTTACAATACTAGTGAGAAGACAGTAAAGTGTATTTTCCTTATTAAATAAATTTTGAAATTGTAGCCTCCAGCACAAGTAAAACACAAGAGACACTTCCTGTTACTTAGAACTAATCTTCTGCAGCAGGGCGGCCACAAGAATAGGCCATAAGAAGTTGCTTTAATTTTGAAGGCTTACCTTACTTTATTGAGTAAGAATATTCTGTCCTCTCCCTTTGACAGTTTAATAAATCTCTAGTGAGGCTGTATTTTTTGTGTGTTTTTTTAGTCTAGCAAGTATAACACTGCAAAACTGATAATAGAACTGAAACTTTTACTCAAGCAACTATACAGATGTGGCATTACAGGTTTAGTACCACTTTTTGAGGTGTGGAGTTAGACCTTATATTTTTGTTACTTAATAGCTCTTTTTAACTAAAAAAGCTACATTCAGTTGGGATAGATGTTCCAGAACAATTTCTGCAGTGCTATAGGATTTTAGACTGTCTTTAGTGTATTTTTGTGTCTATTTTACTTAATTTATTTTGGTCGATTCTAATTACAGAACCCTTTTAGAATGGCACTTACATGGTAATTATTGCATTTTAAAGGTTGATTAGATTAAACCAAACAGAGTAAATGTTGCATACCTTGAAACAAAATTCAAGAACATGGTTTGGAATATACAATCTTTTAAAGATGTCAAAAATAAGCCACTTAGAACAGCACATGACACTGATTTAATTACATTGGAGTCATTCTGGGTTTTATGGCAGTCTTACTGTTTGCATAGATGCTAGAAGGCTCCTGCAACATAAGGAGGACCAACATCCCCAGGCCTCACTTGGCATATGCTCTTCTACCTTTCCTGCATTAGAGATACTGTGCTCCTCCTGAAATCCATATCCACATACTTAGCCTGCTGTTACACAGGTGGGTCAGGGTTCCTATAAGAGAAAAGATCCCATTTATACCTGATTTTAGAAGAGTTGGCAGGTTATCCCATACTGCATCTGGAGCTCTGCATGATGAATTCTCATGCTTTGTAGAGTCAGATCTACTAAAATATGAACATGAAGTTAATGCATTTTGGCCCTGGGGAATCAAATGACTGCAGAATCTGACACAGCCATGGCAAGTTCGCCTTCTGTTACCTGCTCATTAGAATTTCTAGTTCCCACTCTGGGATCAGTCATGATTCATCTCAGCCGACTTAGCAGATGGGAGTCTATTAAGTCTTCTGTAATGAAAGCCGACTGAGAAATACTATTAATTTGATATTAAGATTATTTTGAAGAAATGGAAGTTAGATTTTTTTTTCCCACTTGAACTTACCTGCTTGTTGGAAGAGAGACTGGCAGAATTAGTGTGAAGTCTTGCAATCATAAATTTTCAGATACAGTTCTGTTAAAAAATACTGTTCTCTCAGTTTCACTGGTACTGAGTAACTTGATAAATATAGTAGAGTTCTAAACATATGTCTGAGTTGAAAAGGTTAGTTGCTTTTTTTTTTTTAAATAGCATTTATTGATTATGAATGCATAGGACTAGCATACGGAATAGCTTAAATCAGCAGTGCATTGAAAACAAAGCTTAGCTGCATGGAGAAGCAAGCTTGTTGGCCACGTGTGCTGTAATTTAGCCTGACAGTGAATTGTGTTTCAATGCTTATGTTCCACTTATATCTGATGATGACTTATAAAAGGTAGAGTTACATCTTTTTTAGAAGCAATTTAATAGTAGATAGATTGTACTGGATATTGGAGAAACAGCAGGTATTGAAAAAATTCAGGGAAGCAAAACTTGTGTGGGTATTTTCTCAAAACTGACAAACAGTAGAGATACATGAAGTGTGGAAGAAAGACTGAGAAGGAGATGAAGAAAGGAAACATGGTAGGACCAAGCACAGGAAAGAGGCCTTACAGAATAAAGCGAGTATATGAAATTGAGGCTGGTAAAATGCTTAGGTTCATCTGTATGTTGCAGAAGCAGGGCTCAAGAGCTCATTTGCCTGTAGATGAGCATGCGATAGTATGTTTGTGGCCAAAAGAAGCTACCCCCCAATAATCCACTCAGCTCCCTATGCATGTTAAATAAAAAAAAAAGCCAAAACAAAAAACACACACACCACCACCAACAACCACAAACAAACAACAAACAAACCCAAACCTCAAACAAATAAACTGACAGAGATCTGGTTTTGCTCCCACTAGAATGCTATTCAGCTTGTGAATGAAATACATATGTAAAGCAGTTCTTTAAACAGAGCCAGGAATATTACATTGGATATTTATCACTGTGTTTACAGTTGTGTACCATTCCCCATTTTTTATGCTGATTTAATTAGTCTCCATGGCAAGAAAGTAGTGAAGGTATCTTTCTATACAGGTAAAAAGATGCAGAAGTGTTAAATTCCATAAACCCTCACTGCAGCTGTCAGGGATTAGTGCAAGGAATTCAGAAGAAAGCTAATGACTCTGTAATGAGCACTGATTAGAATAAATTCCAGCTGTAAGCTAGTAGTCCTGTTTCTAGGAGCAGAAGAAATTGGATTCTCTAGCCTTCACACTCCATGCCACAGAGCATTTGCTGTACTTTCATATGCCACTGCTGGGGGAGAACTGCAGCTGGCATTTGTGCTGCTCAGCTGATAACCATTCTCTTAGAACCCTCAGAGTTTCTATTCTGGCTACTTCTCCACAGCTGTTAGAACTGCCCTGCATCTGCCAGACAGTCCTTTCTAGACCTGTGCCCTGTCTAGCCACTGGCTTTTAGCTTTCAGAGTACATCTGAGTAGTTTCCCATGACACTTCACCATTCTATAATATCTAATGTGAGCAGATTTTCTTGCAGGTAAGGACCGTGTGTGAACACTACTGGAATTTATAAAGGACTTTCACTGCAGTGATACCACTGCAGTTTCAGGGCTTGGATATAAAATGAAGTTTCTTAGATGTGGGTGGAAAAATTCTATTACACTGTCTGGCTTAAAAAAGAGTTGTCATCTCCATATGCTTCAGGAAAATCTGAGTCATGGATTTCAAATCATGATTGTGTTACAGGCCTCGTGCTTCTCTGTCTTCAGATGTAGTGACTTGTGTGCAGAGTCTACTGTACTGTAAATCTCTTAAGTATATGGATAACATTTCCATTGACTAGTAGACAGACCACTGGAAATAAGAAGAGTTATTTCTCTAAGAGACACTAATTTGTCCTATTCTTGACAGGGAATAACTCTAAGACAGATGAGGTTGTCCCAGTTTAGGGCCGTAAGCTACCCAGGACTAGAGGACAGAAGTGACACTTAACTCCTTTTGGAGAGTAAGAATGAAGATACTGCACACTAGCTGTAAGTTTAAAGGGAGATTCTATTTGCAGGTGCATATATGCAAAAGGCAATCAGGCAGAATGAATACATCCACAAGCTAGGCCAAGTCTATCAGACTAAAACCTTCTAGAATCCTCCATCCCTTCTACCCTCAGCAGGCCTCAGAGTAGGCCAAAACTGCCCTCCCCAGCTTAGGCCCACAAGGCCTCAGGAGGCTGCATGATGCAGCTCACAATTCCCTGCCAAGTAGGAGCTGTCTCCCCACACACACCATGGGGTTAGTAGGGATACACACTTTTCCCAGAGAGAGAAGTGAAGGGAGGAAAAGCAGGGAGGAGAAGGGAAGAGAGCGATATCAGCCAGGTACTGCCTTTTCAGCTATGATACCAGAAAGCAGAATAGGATAACAATGTTACAACATCCTGGTGCAACCAAGTCCATCCCCTGGGACAGGACTTCATCTCTGTAGTTTTCCGAAGAGAACCTGGGACCCTGCAAGCTACCACAGAGGTGTGTGCACTTCTTTCCTAATTCACCATTTAAAAATACTTTTTTTTTGGCAACCCTCTGTTGCAGATGGTGGTACACATTTGTATAGTGTGCTCACCTATTCCTGATGGGGTCATACAAGCAAGTTACCTTGGTTGTGGGCACTTTTCTTGCAGGGTGTGCAGAGCACTGCAGTGTTGTGACTGCATTACTATTTTTACCCAATGTAAAATAATTCTTGTTTATTCTGCAATTGCAGTAGAGAAACATCCTCAGTTTCCACTAACTGGAGCAAACTGTATCATAGGCAGCACTAGTAGACAGATGGCTTAGTGTTCTGCATTTCATTTCAGTCCAAAGGGATAATTGATAGCTGCTTTACTAAAGGGATCATAGTGGGCATACAGAGAAAGTCGTGTAAGTCTGCTAGTTCTTTTAAAAGTGAGAAGGGACAGTTAATTGCTGGTAAAGTTTTGCCTTCTGATTTTCTCATTTAAAACTTAAGATGTACTATTTACCTCAAAGCTTTCTGACCAGACCAGTGCTGCGAGGTTATCAGTAACTAAAAAGAGCTTCACATACATACTGGGTTTCTTTCATGTCTTCTCCTGTCACTAGCATGCATCTCAGCTTTGTATCCCAGAATATAGAATCTGCTTCAGGGGGAGCTTAGATGTGCTGTGTGGTGCTACTGCACTAATCTGATGTATCAGATTCCTGGATTTGAAGTTTTCCTTGTGATACCAGAAATTCTCCAGGGGTATCTTCAGGGTTCTTGGTTACAGTGAGAGGATATTTTGCATGAATTCATATATATATGTATCACATATATATAATTCATATATCTATATCTATATCTATATATATATATATCTCCTCTAATCCTCTAGCTCCATGCTAGTCTTATTGCTCAATGTGTGCACACAAAACCTGGGAAACAGGTTACATCCAAATGATCTTGTGGTTGGCTGACAAATGCCTTTGCTCTATGCATATAGTAAAGCATGCAGTTGTGTGCTCAATTTCAGAGGCCTGTGTCTGAGCGCTGTTTGCCCCAGTTAAATTGCCGCACGGGTCAGGTTTATCGTATGCACGCGACAATGAAAAACACAGAGAAACAGATACTGAAAGTATGTTGTTTCCACCACCCAAATTACACGCAGCAGACTGGTTCTCAAACCTGTCTAGAACGGGATGTTTTCTTGACTATTTTTGATAACAGCTCATATATAATCTCTGCTTATTTATTTAGAATCCAGTATTTAGACAAAAGTTTGGGGATTTTTAAATTACAATTTTTTAAAAAATTTAAAGCAGCGCAAGCATTTAGTGGGAAAAATTGATGAATTTCTGACATACAGATTAGAGTAGTTGGAAAAAAATCTCTCAGAGAGATCTAGATAGATTGGAACACTGGGTTTTGATTAATGGGATGGAATTTTAGAAGTAAAAAAGCTAGATTCTGCAGCTAGGACAGCATAATGCCAGGCTCAAGTATAAATTGTGAGAAGAGTGGCAGGAAAGCGACCTTGCAGAAAGAGATCTGGGGCTGCTGGTAGGCAGTAGGCTCATTATGAGCCAGCAGTGTGCCCTGGCAGTTGAGAAGGCAAACGGCATCCTGGGGTGCATCAAATCCAGCACAACCAGGTGGCCAGAAGATAGAATTGTCCCAATGCATTCAACGTTGGCATAAACTCACATTGAGTGTTGTTGTGAGGCTCTGAGCCTACAGTGTGAGAGATGTGAAGGTGTTTGTATGTATCCAGAGGAGAGTAAAGCTGGTGAAAGGGCTGGAAGGAATGTCCTATGAAGAATGGCTAAGGACTTTGGGCTTGTCTGGTTTGGAGAAGAGAAGGCTGAGGGGCAGCCTTGTTGCTCTCTACATGTGACGGTTTGGGAGTTCCCCGCCCCCCCACACTTTGAAATAACCCAGACTAGATCTCAGCCGGACTGGAAGTTAAGAGATGAAGCTATATTTACAGCTCAGCACAATATACAAGCAAATATATACAGTATATACAGGAATATTTACAGAAATATACAAATTTAAGGTAATACAGACACACAACACCCCTCCCAGAAATCAGAGACCCCAGGAGGGGCTCCCAACCACCCTTNTTTTACCTTCACAGCCTACAGTATAATTTTCTCTATTAAAAAATACTCCAATTAGCTCAAACCAGCACACTACAGATTCCTCAGGAGGGGAAGGGGAAAGGTAAGTGTTAATCTCTTCTTCCTGGTATCCAGTAATGAGAGTGGCTCAGAGCTTCACTAGAGGAGGTTTAGACTGGACATTAGGAAGCATTTCTTTACAGAGAGGGTAGTCAAATGCTGGAACGGACTTCCTGGAGAGGTGGTTGATGCTCCAAACCTGTCAGTGTTTAAGAGACATTTGGACAGTGCATTTCATAACATGCTCTTAGTCACCTTGAATTGGTTAGACAGTTGAACTAGGTCATTGTAGGTCCCTTCTGAACTGAAACAGTCTTGGGTATTCTAAAAACAGTATTTGGGAGATACTTAAAGGCATCCAGCTAGTAAGAGCTTATAACTAGTGAGTGGGGTTTTTGATGACTTTAATAGCAGTGCCCTATAACTGCCAAGTTAATAGAAGTACTTTCCTTTAGTTTTGATAAGAGCAGGTCAGATTAAAAATGTATGCTTTCAGTACACATTAAAGAAAGGCCTAAGCTGAAAGTTGAAAAGAGTCCTGTTTACTGCATAACGATCAAAGCATGACCCCTTACTGGCAAAAAACTTAAAAACTAATTTCAAGGTTCAGGATTAATTCTCTGTCAAATTGACAGAAGAGATATTACACCAGAATACATCTAGTGTAAATGTAGAACCTTTTCTGTATCTGTTCCTTTTAGTGTCTAAGTTACTACTTTGATTTCACATTTCCATAACATGAGTATTTTAAAAGTCACCTGACTGTGTGTCTGGTTTAAAAATCTACAAACATAGCCTTTTTACCAGTCTTTCAGCTTGTTTCCTATTGGTATCACTGATCCCTGCTGATAACCTTTTCCTGAATGTGTGTTTTTTTCATCTTCCCCACAGTAATTGCTTAGAAATGATTGTCATATAAGGAGCCGGCTATGGCAAACAGGAAACGTCAAAGTGCTATAGCCAGCATGCTGGATCACAGAACCAGAGCTTGCCCTACTTCATCTCACAACAGGGAGCCTGAAAACGAAGAAAGTGACCTTCCTATTGAAGATTATGCAGCAAAAGAGGCAGAACTAGCAGCTGTCAGACAAGGTAGTCCTACACTTGTGGAACACGAATGCAATGATCATAGTGGAGATGGTGACTCCAGCTCTGACTACGTGAATAACACCTCTGAAGAAGAGGACTACGATGAAGGCTTACCAGAGGAAGAGGAGGGAATCACATACTACATTAGGTACTGTCCAGAGGATGATAGTTACCTGGAAGGAATGGACTGCAACGGGGAGGAGTATGCTTCTCATGAGGAACACCATGGTGAAACAGATGAATGTCAGGAAGCTGTAGAAGAATGGTCTGAAGGTAAAATTCAGCACCACGATGAAAATGAGATGACAGACAGGCAGGAGTGGCAGGAAGGTCAAGATAATGGCGTTCAGAATTTGGAGGATGAAGTATCATCTTTGGAGATTCAAGACCAGGAAGAAAACATACAGTACTGTCAAAGTGAAGGTGGCTATCCAGACTATTACCCAGCAGAGGCTAATGGCAACTCACAGGGAATATCACCATACCATTCTAGAAAAGAGGATGGAGAGCTGGAAGAGCAGGAAGAGGACATTGACCAGATTGTAGCAGAAATCAAAATGAGTATGAGCATGAGCAGTATTAATAGTACAACAGAAATGAGCCCAGAGCACACTGGGACTGAAAACATGCCACATGACTATACAGAGACTTGTTCAAAGGGAGAAGCTGTTCAAAGTGCTAACAGACATGAGGGGAGGCCAAAATCACTGAACATCCCATCAGCCTCTAAGCACAGTGGAGATGTGTCTAGAGGTTTTAAAGCAAAGTCAAGAACCCCAGAGGACAGACAGAAGTGGCCACAAGAGCAGGTATGAAGTTCTCGGTTTAACCAGGCTGTCAGAGGCATTATGCAAATGTGATGCCAGTCATTCCAGAGAGTGGAGAGCAGTATTTTTGTTATTACTCTGTGTTGTATCCACAGCTATATAATGGCACTGTATAGCTACAAAAGGTGCTGAATGTAGTCAGGTTAGGTAGAGAACTAGGAAAGAGGTTTTGCAGAGCACAGACAATCCTGAATGAAGCAAGGTATTTCAGATGCATAGCGCAAGCTTAGTTTATTTATACTATATTTATTCTTCAGTGACACATGAAGTAAGTCTTAAAAGTAAGCCTTAAATTGGAGTCATCAGTGAAACACCTCTTTTCTTTTTTTTCATTAAGGGCTTCTATTCATTGCTTTATTAGGTGATTACTTTTAATTTTGTTTGCAGTTGAACACATGCCAAGGTTAGATACTGTGCATGTTAAACAGAAACAAAGACGTACCTGCATATCACAGTCCTTTTGTACTAGGTGGGCATATCATGACCTTGGCAAGAAGGAATAGGAATTTACTTATATCAAAAATGATGGGATTTTCCCACAAGAATGTTGTAGATGTTAATTTAAACCGACCATAACTTTTTCTTGTTCTAATGTTGTGTGCCAGAAAAATGAATCTTTGAACTAAACCAAAGCCTGAATCACAAGAAGCTTGCTTCCAGATCAGTTTATGCAAGGTATCCTCTCCTGCTTCCTTCCCACAAAGGGGCATGGTATGGGAAACTCCCAGACCCATCCTGCTGCTCTCTGACAGCATTTGGAGCTTCAGATTCTCCTACTGCACTCCTAAGACACCTGCAGAGAATGGCAGCATTGCTTATTATTTTACTAAGTTAATGCTAAGTATGCAGTCAGATAGCATAAAGAGTGGTAGAAGTAGTCAATAAAAGAGTTACTAAGCCAGCAGCTGAAGTAATACCGATAGCAGATGTGTTTTGCACTAATGGGACTCTCCATTAAATAATTGCTCCTTCTGGAACCTCATATGTGCTAGAGTTTAGTTTTTTAATCCCAAGCAGAGTTAGGACTCAGGATCAAGAGTGGCAGCTTTGAGGAGGACCATGTTTTGACTGAAAAGCTAAACTAATGTAAAATGGAATAAACAACCAGTAATATNATCTCTCTAGGCTTGGCTATTAACCATTAGGACAGGGCTGGCCAAGGCACAAGTGGAGCTTCAGCCTTATTTTTCAGAGATGTCTATAGATGTTTCAGTAACCATAAATAAGTAGAGTCTGGTTTTCCTCTCAGCCTAAAGATGGCATTTTCTGCTGCCTCATGTTCCTTCCCATGATACTGGACACTGCTTCAGTACTTGCTGAGAGGCAAAAGTATTAGTAATTCTCTATCTTTGTTATTTTTATGCTTTTCCTTAGCACAATCTGTCCTCTTATCAGAATCTTATTGTAGGACAGGAGACTTTTAACATAGATGTACCTCTCTAAGTGTGCAGTCTTTCCCAAATTTCCAGTTTAGCTGTAGGTCCCATTCTGAGCTGCAAGACAGGGTATAAAGTTTTTATAAACCTTCTAAGTTTCCCTTAAATGTGGGGGTATTCTTAGCTATTGTAACACTCTGAACAACAATATCAATTAGAAACTGTAGAAAATATGAAGCAAGCAAATATCAGGTAATTTCACTGCACATCAACACACACTGCTCCATGTAATTAGATTTGTCTTGTCTCAAGCAGAGAGCATTTATAAGCAGGGATATAGAAGGCCTGTTAGCTGCGACTGCCAAGTAGACAGGACATAGTCAGTGGGCCCCCAAATCTTGGTGTTCTGTGTGTATCTCAGACTTTCCTTTCCTAAAAATCCTGCTTACTACTCAGGTGAATTTTTGCTTTCTGTATGTTGTCTTACCTGAGAATTTATCTAGAAATTTCTCTAGAAATGAACATGCAGACTTTCTTCTATTAGAGCTACATAATGCACTTGAGAGTCAGAAGACAAGAACTTACATGCTATGTAACACTCAGGCTTACCCTAAGAAATAATACTCGCTCAGTGTTTACTATGTGCAC
>VWYK01050334.1:7657-26836 GCA_013399775.1 Semnornis frantzii | reverse complement strand
TTTTATATCTCTCAGCAGAACAAATGAGTGACATAAACATCATTATTATTTTCTTTTCACAGCCAATAATCTAATTTCTCTCATTAAAATCTTCCCATTAGCCTCAAACCAGCACAACTTGTACTTGCTGATTTCCACTAGGGCGAAGAATTTGTGTTGCGACATTTAGCTCGAGGAGAATACAGAAGCCTCAGAGAAAAGTTCAACTCGAAATACTGGGAAGGATCTTGCTTCTTCAAGTCTACTTCGTGAGAAAAATAAATTCTAGTGAAAGCATAAATGTTCCTTCTTAAATAGAAAAAAAAAAAACAACAACGAATGGTTGCAATCCAGAGGGCAAATTCTAGTCCATGTAGAAACACCTAAGGTAGAGTTTCTAACACTCTTGGTCCCTTCCAACCTACACCACTCTATGATGCTGTGAAAGATTCTTCTTGCAGCTGAAAGTTTCACAGAACAATATTTTGCTCAAGCTACTTATTTTACATTACTGCATGACATCATTATTTTGAAAAAAATATTCATTTTGTTCTGACTTGAAATATCAGAGTTTGGTAATGTACAAACACAACATGCCAATGGGCTTCGGATATTCTCTTTGTATGCTAATTTGGAAAAGCCTTTTTCTTTTTTCTTTTTTTTTTTCTGGAATTCACATTCTTCTGAGAAAAATAATTCAAGTCCAAAGTTTCTTGCCAAGAAAGAAACTTTTTTCCCCCCCAAACTAATCTCTTAGAAAATAGATTTTTTTTTTTCTAAATATTTTTTTTTTCCTGGAAAAATAATTGTATTTGCTTTCAATAGGATTTTAATGATGTCCAGCTAGCAGGGAAAGAAATTACAAGCATCTTGCCAAGACGTAGTCAGGTACAAAGCATAGTGAGGGGGGAAAAAACAAATCACAAACCCATATATTAAAAAAAAAAAAACCCACATGTTTTAAACAAAGAATAACTGCATTGTTTGTCCTTATGGATTTTTGCAGCTTTCCTCTTTATGAGTTGTTGAATGACAACTTAATTTGCAAGTGGGAGAGCAAAGAGTATAATGTGATCATTTATCTCCAAATAAAGATAGAGCAGCAGCACACACAAAATGAATCAGCCCCCTTCACAGGCTGATTTTTTAAAAGTCTTCCAGTAAAAAGTATTTTAGTATTTTTAAAAAACATTCGTAGCTGGCTGAAATCAATTTCTCCTGTCCTCTTAACAGCCCTTTTACATAGGAAACTAATGCATCGCTTGCCACTTGATAGGGCAGTATATGCCTGTGTTTAAGTTTGAGAGGGGAAAGGGGTATTCTAATATGCAAGTGTAATGGTGCTATTGGGTTTTTAAGAATCAGGATGATCTATGTTGCTTCCTAAAGTGAGCCTCCATGCAGTGGCATTCGGAGACATGTTGTGTCTTGTTAAATTTTTCCAGCACTACAGAAGGAAAACACAATGGCTTCAGTAAATCAAACTAAAATGAGTGATTAAATGCCTGATTTAACACTGGGCATTAATTTTAGTTCAGATGGTCCTTTGCTTTGTTGTATAATACAATTGCAGGCAAGACTACATCATTTGCATGCTAGGGTAAGGTGTATTATAAAAATAATCTTAAATCATCAAGGCCTGAAAGGGAACAATTGTTAGGATACAATGCCCATATATCAAGGACAGATAGCGAGGGTGCTCCATGTTTCTTCCTTAGGAGCATGCACTTTGTTGCCTCAGCAATTCTTCCTTTCCTTTTTTCCTCCCAAACCCCAAATGCAGTGGCCTCCCCTCAGGTTTCTAGAGCTTTAGCCATAACTGCTTCTCCTGCAAACTGTCAGTAACCTCTTACTTAGCAAGTTTTAAATTTCCCTGCATCTATCTCAAAACTACAGGTGTACTGTATCACAGCCTTCCAAAGGATTCAGAGCTCAAAGAAGAATTTCATTCTAAATTACTGCTTTAAAGTGCTGTGGATCTACCCATCTCTCTGCAGGGTCTTGCTATCTCCATTCAAGCGATTATTCCACCTCTCCAGGCTTTTATCCTGGCTGCTAGATGTTCATTGCTCCATCTGAAATCTGCAGCTGCCTTTGGAAGCAAGGCATACAGCTCAGAGGTAAGCACACAGTGTATTCATTATATCTGGTGTAATTAAAACAAAAATGGCCAATTAAGAAGAGAGCTGACGTGGGCTTTCTGAGCGCCTCCTCGTCACACGGAGTCTGTCTCATGGTCCTGCTGCTGCTGCGCATGGCTAACACGAGCCGGGCACAACAGCAAACACTGCAGCTAGCAAAAGGAGCTTCAGCCTTGCTGAAAGGAACCTGATCTGTGCTTTTTCTAAGCTATTTAAGGCCCTTTGACTGTGGATCACTTTTAGGTTGTATCATACCTTTCCCCAGCACCGACAAGGCTGATACATCAAAGCCCTTTTCATTGAGAGTCTGGAAGGGCTCCTTCTGAAGCCTGAAGGTCCTTTCAGTGCCTTGAGGAACTTGGTAAGAACCCCTCCCCTCCATTTACTGCCTCGGCATCATCCTTCAAGATGCAACAGAAAGGCAAATGTATTGGGTTGTTAAGCTGCAAAGAGGAAGAGCTTTGGTGGTCTGAACTCAGTGTATGGAAAAACAAGTTAGTATGTATGTGCCCAACTCCATCTGCAGAGGAAAATGAGTGCTGGGGATAGGGCAGCTCAGAATCACAGCAACACCCAGGTTGACAAAGCCCTTCAGGATCACCAAGTCCCACTCTAGATTGAAGATTCACCTTCAACCATATCCCCAAGCAGCACATCCAAACCACCCTTAAACACATCCAGGGTGGGTGACTCCACCACCTCCCTGGGCAGCTCATTCCAGTCCTTGACCACTCTCTCTGTGATAAAACTTTCTCCTAATATCTAATCTAAACCTCCCCAGCCTCAGATTGAGGCCATTGCCCCTTGTTCTGTCTCCAATTACCTGTGAGCAGAGCCCAGCAGGAGCCTCTCCACAATGTTCCTTCAGGTAGCTGTAGACAGCAATGAGGTCTCCCCTCAGGCTCCTCTTCCTCACACTAACCATCCTCAGCGCCCTCAGTTGCTCCTCATAAGATTTATTCTCATGCCCTTAGCTCATAATGGTACCAGCTGGAAATACTGGGCAATCATGAGGGGTAGCAGTACTGCAAAGAACTATATAAGGGTGATTACAAGGGGTATATTTTTTTGGTGTTAGACTGTCAACTGCTCGGTAACAAACAGTTTTATCTGGAGTAGTAGTAAGCAAAGTTAACAGTTCAGGAGCAAATTCATGGCCATCGCAGTTCTTCCTTTCCATACAACTGCTGCATTCTTTGTCCTCTTGATAAAGATACATTCCAAGAGCATCAAAGGGAAGAGAGCAATCTGCATTCACAGAAACAGGTGCTGTCACACTAAAGGAGAGCATCACTTCATGCTCCTCAGTGATCTGCTTCTTGGAAATGCAATTTTCCTGGCAATGATTCCACCACAGTTTGATTCCACACTGCGTAAAAGTGCTTCCTCTTCTCCTGCCTGACACTGGTGCTGACTTGCTGCTTGGCAGTTCACAAATCAGAGGAGGAAGGTCTCTAACTTGTGGAGATCTCCAGATCCTACTGTGTTCAATTGGAGCTCTGCAGTGCTGGGCTTACCTGTAAATCAGCCTCTAAGTGGAATGTCCATTGCTCAATAAAATATTAAAGAACTGTAATTAGTGCATAAATCAGGGGAAGTGCTACAACTCCTCCAGTCAAACAACATAAACTTTTAGAATTTATCCATAACTGTGCACAGCTAGACACCTTTAGATGTTCCTTGCACTTTTTGTTTCGGTACCTATGCTTGTGTAATGGCAATTATTAAAGAAATAATATCCAGCACTGAGTATTATTGAGTGTACTTCATGGAATTAGCTACATCCCTGTAAAGAAATACCCAATTTGGCTAATACAAAACTCCCATTAGCTTGTTTTCAGTTCTTTTTACTTGAGAAACTTCCTTTGTTCTCATCTCTGTAACTTTGAAATGAGACTAAAGGGAAAGAAGCTGGCTGGTACAAAAGCTTTTCTTGCACACCACTCCAAGTCTTCACAGCAGTGTTTTTAAAGAAGACTGGCAGGCTGAGAAGTCACCAGTGCTGTTAAAGGAATTCCTATAGGTGCCAGATGTTTTTATAAAACTTCTGCCATATGACTTTTGCCAAGTTAAACCTTTCTTTCAGCACTTTTTAACCTCCCAAGGTTCCATTATATAATCAGCTGCACGACAGTCGTCGTGTCTCCTAATTTAATAAAGCCTGTGAATTCAGTCAGGAGGCTACTTTTCTGCACCCACATCTCTGATGAAAATGTTGTGTGAGTCTATAGCTGACAAAGATCCTTGTATCATGCTCCTTGTAACCTCCTACACTCTTATCTTTCAGAATGCCTCACAAAAAGGCTGCATGGAAAACTGGATTGGAGATTCTTATGAGTAAATAGCTTAACTGGTCTGTGTAGAGGGAGAGAGGGAACAAAAGAGCTAGAACTGGTTTCCCTCTTCTTTCTGGCTGCTGTAAATAAGCCCATTCTTATTTATGTGCATTTTTCAGCTCTTGTTTTCCTATGCTTGGTTTCCAGTAAGCTCACTGGAGATCCTTTAGAGCCTTTGTTTCACTCATGTTTATATATTAATCATTTTATATGGCAATGGGAACTATCAGCAACAATAAAAGTAGATTGTAAAGCAACTATAGTAAGCATAAAGGACCAAATTCTAATCCAGTTATATTAATGAGCTGTGTAGTCCTGTCCAGCAGGACTCCCTTTTAGCTTGATATAGGGCCTGGAGACTTCAGCAAGTAAACACTATGAAAGTTTCCTCTCGTTTCATGTGAGGCTCTACAAGTATTAGTGCAAGACACCTAGCAATAGAGGATAATGCCAGAGAGAGCTGGCAGCACCTCAAAAGTCTCATTTGAAGAGTGCCTGCTGAAGGCAGGGAACAGGCTCCATCTCCTATGGCAAAGCCCCTGGGAACTGACTGGCCAGGCTAAAGCTGCCCTCCTTCTTTGACAGTCTCTAAGGAAAACTGGAGGTAACATGACCTGCCTCTCCAAGGACATACCAGTCCCTCTGGGGAGCCAGGAATCTGTCTAGTGGAAGAAAGTCATACCCCAGCAGGGGAATCTGCATCCTCTCTCCTAAACTGTAAGTTAAAATCCATCAGTCATTTTAAATGTGTCATACACGGAGCTCTAGCCTACAGCATTTGAATAAACAGCATGATACTGGGTTTGTATTATTTTTCTTTCATCTACTAAATAGTCTCTCTTATGCACTCCAATGCTACAGTAATGGGCTCTGGATAATAACTTAAACTGAAAGAGTTAGTCTTTAACCATATTGCAGTGCTTGTCCTTACAATGCTGCAGCACCATTGGCATTTTGCAGCAAAACACGAAGAGAAAAGTTATAACGAGCAGAGGTGGCTGCGGCGTGTTGAGAAACAACAGGCTAAATGCCAGCCTGCAAGCAGTTCTGAGTGATATCCTGTGTTTATACTATTAGTTCAACCAACATTACTCTGCTTCACAGTGAAATAATAACAAGAACAGAACCGTTTGTTCAGCCTGACTGCTGGAAAAGGAGAATGACGTTGGCTGTAGAGCTGCAGGAAATTGTGTTGACTGATAACAAATATAATTATTTCCGAATTATTATGATCGTGTCACAATCATTCCAGGAATGCAAAACTTTTTTTTTTTTCCCCTCTTTTCCCCCCACACACTCTTTCCTTGTCCCCCTCCCTTCAGCACAACTCCTTATCTTCCCCTCTTTGTTCTTACCTTCTGCAGCAGTTGCAACACTGGCGCTGTGCCCCAGCACATGAAAGCTGTAGTATTGTGGATTATCAGAGTTTTTGCCTGGAATAAGATGGATGCAGAAACACTCTGGTTAACAAAGGCCCCACTTTATCTTTGCCCACTCTTCTTTCCCCTGCTCTTTGAAGCTGCAGTTGTGGCACAAAGGGTAGCTGCTTTGTAAGAGGGTTTATGGGCTGCAGGAACAGTTTGGTTTTAAGAAATAATATGCATCAAACAGAAAACTAAGTCAGATGTCACTGTAAAAATGGTGTCAAAATGATTCAGGGCTGAGGTGTTAGTTGCCAGGAAGAAAAGGTTCAAACAGGAACAGAGGAGAATATGGAACAATGGAGAAGGTGCCAAAAAGGGGTGAGATATTGGAGAAGATTACAGCTGATGAGGTACATTATAAAGTAACCAAAGAGAAAGGAAATGGATTGTGAAAATTAGACCTAGATCAGGAGAAAAGTACTGGGAAAAGGACTAAATTAGAAGTGATTGACAACAGCCTGTTAAATAATATTGGAATAGGCTACTTGAAATGGGGGAATAGTTCAGCTGCTGAATTTTGGGTTTACATGAATTAAGCCAAGGGAAACCATTTAGATGAGAAGCTAAGCACCACCTGGGACTACTTCAGCTGTGTCAGGATGGGGGGGCAACAAAAAGTGGCAGCTTCAGTTGTTAAAACCCACAGGCTACATTATGGAAAACTACAGCCCACTGCATTCAAACAAGCTTCTAGCTACACCTGGACTAGCTAGCAGAACCTAGGAAATATTCAGAGGTGAGGGAATATTCAAAAAGCATTGCTAAGCTTTGCATACATTCATCTGCAATGACTAAGCAGCAACAGATAGGACAGGTTTACGGAGACTAATTGCAGAGTACGTCAAAGCAGAGCACCGACTTCTGCACAGAAAAGATCATTAGTCAGTAGCAGAGGCCAATGTCCCATGACATGACAGTTCTAGTAGTCCCCAGCCACCCTTTGGTTGGGCTATGAGCCATAGGAGCTGGAGGATGGGAGGCAGATTTGTTTACCCGATGGCTGTGCTGCAGAAGGCTGGCAGCAAGCTGCTGGCACCACAGGTCGGTCACTCAGAGCTGTGAAAAGTCCTCCTGAAAGAGGCAGTCGTGACTGTCTGCCTCACACAATGTAACCAGTCACATCTCATCAGAGATGTCTAACGTCCTAATGATGTCTGCAGCTCTTGCTGGCTGCACGCAAGCGAAGAGACTGTTTCAGACAAGGAGGCTTTGTTCCAAGCGCTAGCTCTGCACTGAGCCTACCCAAACAAGGCTCAGATAAACTCAAGCTGATCGTGGCGTAAGACTGCTGTTGTGAAGAAGGCTGCGTGTAGGCACTTGGGTGTCATGTGTGTGTCTTTGCTTTGACTGCCAGGAGCTGGAAGCCCTGGATCGTAGTGGCAGTTCCCAGTCAGGCTTTTCAACTTGGTCGATCTCTGGTTGAGCTAATCCTGCATAAGGAGGGCTTCAGACAAAGCACGAGGCACAAGTCCAGCAGCAGCTCTTTGAGATCCTCTTCTCTGTAGAAAATTACACATTTCTGGACTTGCCTGGAATGCAAATTAGCTCAGAAGGGTGCATCCTACAAAACTCTCACCCTTTAGACTGTCATTGGGAAGGGAAGCAGCTACAGTCAGATCTTTCCCACCATGCAGCACACAGACTGGTGGAGTAACAGCTATCTGTCTGGCTGTATTGTGACAGCCCATGGGGCTCTGACCAGCATTCACCTGCATTCCTCTTTGCAATGTCTCAGCTCCAAGTGCCCTGGCAACCAGGAGCTTTTGCTGTCTTCATAGAGAGACAAGGTAAACCTACTTTTCCTCCACTGCCTTGATAACAGAGTGAAGCCTACCTTATTGTCCCCAACTTGCCCTGCTGCTTTGATCCCTTAGGCTCCATTTTAGAATGCAAGTATCTTGCAGCACATGAGAGGAACATGGGAGTTCCAGTATGTGTAAGCTATTAGAAGTTAAAGAATATGAAATATTCTGAAACAAGTACAGTCTTTTGCTTCAAAAAGGGACACAGTAAAACTAGCTCAGCTGCAACCTGCCAGAGAAGAAATTATCACAGGGTCTTATCCAGGGAAACTGCTCATAAGCAACATTAAAGGAGATGGGTCACTAACTCCTCAAATAACAATGTCTTAAAATAAAGTGGGAAAGAAGAAATCTGAGGCATCCAAAATCTGGAAGCTTATCTTGGTAGATAAACTACTGTTACTAGCTACCTATTAAGCCTGCTAATGTTTAATTTCACTAACCTAGAGTGAAGGCCTGTGTAAGAGGTACAATGAGACAATAGATGCAAAGGAAGAGATAAGGGAAAATATAAAGAGATTATCAAGCAGGCAGGCTAGTAGGGGATTTTGTCTGCTAAAAAAAAAAAAAGGAATGATGTTCTTAATGGGGAGAAACAGATAAAAAAGGATACTAGAACACACTAAAGACAAGAGATCTGAGCTTTACAAATTGCACTATGCAAAGTAAGTCATTAATATATATTTAAGTACAAATATATACACATATATGCATTTTGCAGAGATATGAAAAGGTTTATGCCTTAAATCACATTCTAATCACACTTTCCCTTTCTGAAATCTGCATGCTTTGATGTCAGCAATGCGATTACAGTATTTGTGTTCTGCCTATTTATCTATACTGCATAAAACTGTGTTAGATATATATTGTTACAGCCAAGGCTTTGATACACAGGAATATTTCCTCTTTCAAATTATTACCATTTCTTTTTACTCATCAGGAGCCTCATCACATCTACCTGCCTCTAAGAGACCAGATTTATGCAAAACATCTTTATGCTTTATATTGATGTCCCAGGCAATTCAGAAGGGCTAAAGTGGGACATCTGCCTGTGAGCACCTGCTGATAGTTTGCTGAAAAGAGCAAAGAAGATAAAGAAAAAATGTTCTAGAGCACATCAAAAAAAGCCAGCTAAGGAAATGGGGAGAGACTGATCCAGGCCTCCTTTCTCATCTGTGAAGCACACTGAGCAGGCAGCCAGGGCTGCATTGCTGAGTGGTTATGAAAGCCCTGGGCTACCCTAGGAAGTTTTGATGGATCAGCCATCTCTAAAGCAGAACACAAGCTCAGTCAGTTTCTGGGCTGTTTGCAGGAAGCCTGGAGAATCCTACTGCCTCTAGATATTTCTAAAGACCAAAGGATTCCATTGGAAAACACTGGGAGTTTTCTGAAATTTACAGCACCCAAATATGGCCCAGTCTGATCAATCCCTAACATGCAGAAAGAGCACAGGGGCAAAGACATAAACCAGTGGACATTTCCTCTGTCCAGATTCCATTAGCCATTGAGAAGGTGTTGAGAGCAGGCAGTAAAGGGATCAAAAAGGGCCAAGGGAGGTTATTCTGCCCCTGTACTCAGCACTGGTCAGGCCACACCTTGAGTCCTATGTCCAGTTCTGGGACCCTCAATTCAAGAGAGATGTTGAGGTGCTGGAAGGTGTCCAGAGAAGGGCACCAAGGCTGGTGAGGGGCCTGGAGCACAGCCCTGTGAGGAGAGGCTGAGGGAGCTGGGTGTGTGCAACCTGCAGAAGGCGAGGCTCAGGGCAGACCTCATTGCTCTCTACAGCTATCCGAAAAGAGGTTGTAGCCAGGTGAGGTTGGGCTCTGCTGCCAGGCACCCAGCAACAGAACAAGGGGATACAGTCTCAAGTTGTGCCAGGCTGGATATTAGGAGGAAGTTAGAGAGTGATTGGCATTGGAATGGCCTGCCCAGGGAGGTGGTGGAGTCGCCGTCCCTGAAGGTAGTCAAGAAAAGCCTGGATGGGGCACTTAGTGCCACAGTCTGGTTGATTGGATAGGGCTGGGTGATAGGTTGGACTGGATGAGCTTGGAGGTCTCTTCCAATCTGACTGATTCTATAATTCTATGATTCAAAGGACCACTCCATTATATTTCCATTTGTGCATGCTTGACATTCGTGCAGCAGGCATCTGGGAGCGCCATGCAGACAGGTTGTAAGAAGCTACTTCTGTTGTTATATTGCTGCACACAACCAGAGCCATATGTGCATATCAGGGCATTATAAATAATGCATTCTTTGAATCTTGTTACCAAAACAAACAGGCCATTGTTAAAATGCCCTGCCAACATCTATCTCTTGTTTCCACTAAAAATGTTCCTTGGACTTTTCAAGTTGCAACTGTCAGCCTCATAAAGCAAAAGGCAAAGATCTCAGGCAACTGGTTAAGAACAAAACTTTAGTGGCAACTTCAGGGTAAAACAGGCTTTAAAGCCTCACCTGTTCAAATAATCCTTCCCTTGTGTCTTTCAGTGTTTCCAATGTGTTTTACTACTAGCCCACTGACTAATAATAACTCCCTGTGTGCTTATTGGAAGATGGATGTGATTTATTTGCCTGTTTAAATCCTAGAAGTCTCCCCCATTCCAACCACATATGAAGATAAAATATATTGGTTGGTGAGGTATGAACAGGTTGCAGTGAGGGCACAGTTTGCTGGGATGAGACATTTATTCTTCCCATAAGGGGATATATCCAGCACTTTTCAAGTTTCCACAGGTGCTTATGTTGTAATGAAGACAGATATTTCAATTTCTCCAAGTTTTAAGAAGGGAAAAATAGAAGTATTACAGTTAAAGAGCCTTTCTGGCATTTGTGTATTAGTTTTGGACAACCCCCTTAAGTCTTTGCTTAGGACTAAATCATCATTAATGGATATGCCTGTGGAGGGGAAGAAAAAAAAAAAAAAAAAAAGGCATATAAATAGAAAACCCAAAGAGAGAAGGGCAAGGATGAAGGTAAAAAGACTCATCACCTGTCATTCCCTTCAAGCACAAGTTATGAAGGTTGGGGCTGACCACCTAGGTTACTGCTGGCAGTGCCCACTCCACTCTACAGAGGAACTTGGGGGTGCTAAAGGAGTCTCCCTCTTTCTAGTGTTTATACTGTACTACAAATAGCAGTGCTTCTTTGCCTGAGGCATTTGTATGGTCCCTACTATTACTGCCCCTGACCTCCCACCAGTCTGTGTGTGTTTACTCTCACAACAGCACTAGAGAGCAGTGCTGTTGCTGCACCTTAGAGGCAGGAGTCCGAGAAGACATGGGACAGTTAAGGTTTGGTTAAGGCTGACTTCCACTGGTTGCAGTAGCATTTAGACATCTAAACACCTTGGACATCACCATCCCTTGGTAAGTGAAGGAGCTGGGAATTCAGTCCAGCTATCACCACTGTCAATCCAATTGCCTTTCTTTTCTGTGAGGAGCATATCTGGTGAAACACAGGAATCACACAACATAATAAAGATGCTGACTGCCCTGAGGGGTAAATATTGTGGTCCCTGATTGCCATGTAGATGATTTTCAGAGATAAAAGTGGAAGAACACCAAAGTAGTGTTAAAAAAATAAATAAATAAAAGAAGCAATTGTGGAGCTGGAAGTTAATCACTTCTTCTCGGAGCCTCAGATTTGTCTTTCTAAAGCTACTCCTCCTAGAGGCAACTTTATCCTGGTGGGGATCCTGGTAGCAGAGTCACATATGAGTGATGGAGTTTTCCTGCTGTGCTGTGGGCATTCCTGCTCAGGACAGTCTGTGGTTCTGAATTTTTACTGCTTAGTGATTACAGGATTTGGTCTTTTAATTGGTTTCTGTATATTAATTGGATCCAAAAAGCTAAGGTATTTATCTTTGTAAAGCAGTTCTGAATGCTGAATAACCAACTATTTTTCAGCAGGAGTTTTACTATACAGCCTAAAAGGGGATGCAGATTTATACACAAATACAACTGCTCCAAAAGAGATGAGATTTATCTTAGCAACTGGCAAAGCCTCTGTAGGATTCATCCCCAGTCCCAGCCTATCAGTCAGTGTATCTTCCTTCCAAGGCTTAAATGCAATAAAGCATACTCTTTTATAAATTATAAAAGTTTTATTTTGTCAGAGACATGAGGAATTCCTTCAAGTGAGATGTTTTATCCCTTAATGGATCACATTAACGGCAGTTATATTAATCATTTACCTTACACCCTGATTAGGACTGTAGCCAAATTATTAGGCTTGTCCTTGAGCATAAATGAACAAGGGCAAGGGCAGTTTAGGGTGACAAGGCCAGCATAATCTCCAGGCTCAAATAAATAAATAAAAACCTTACTAAGAAACAGCAGAATCTTAGCAACTGCCGATCCAGCAGGACGGCTGGAATCCTCCCCGGTTCACCCTTTATGGCCCAGGAAAAAGCAATTTTGTTGTTCCTACCAGCAGACCTTGAAGTGGAAATTAACGAGTGGTGGTATTCTCTCACACCCAATCCCCTGTATATTTGCATTCATTTGCATATGAATGCCCAGCTAATTGTTTTGAAGTAACAATTAAGAAAACAATAGAGGAAAGAAAAGGGACTCCAGGCAGCAACTGACACCTGGGAGTCTGTATTAAGAAAAGCTTTTACATATTTGAATTAAAAATAGACAAAGAAACAGGCAGGCATAAAATTCATTATTGAAAGAAAGTAGCAACACCACCTTGGTGCAGGCTATCACACTCCAGAAGACGTTTCCCACTCATCCAGCCAAGAGATGTACAATATCCTGGATGGTGGAGGAGGTTTTTCCTTCTCGTGTGCATTGCAGAAAACTGTTGTTTTCTTGCCTTGTCTCTGTGCCTAAAGTAGAGTTTGAGTTCAGAACTGCTTTGCCAGTTTGGTGTCGATTTAAAGTGGATTGCCATTTCCTGAGAAGTTCAGGTGTGAACAGGCGAGGGAGTGCCTTCAAACCATTTGCCTGTGGTTAGAATGGGATCCATTAGATTATGATAACAGAGGTTTAATTTCAGCTATAACACCATCGGTGCCATCTGAAATGATTGCTCAGGCTGCATTTCCAGTAGGGATCCAATTACTCGATTGCTCAGGCAATGTGTTTTGTTAGATTCACTCCTCCCTCCTGGTAATGATGATGTAGCTCTCTATATCTGGAGCAATTGCTGCTGTTAACTGCATGACTGGCAAATGCTAAGCTCTGCTGTCCCCTCTTGCGAAGAGAAACACGGGGTTGGGGAGTGAGCTGGAAATGGAGCAAAGCAGTTTTGCTCAGTAATAAACCCTGCTACTAAAGAGGTTTATTGACTCCAAATTACTGATCGCTAAAAGCACTTTTGTACCCACTAGGAGCATCTGAGCCCTCCTGTAAAGAAAAATGTCAGCATACAGCAAAAAGGAAGGAAGCTCGAGGCCATGAGGAAGGCCACAGAAGCCAAAGAAGCATTGAGTGTTGGGGCTGAAGCCTGGAGAAAGGCACAAAGCTCTGGGTGAAGAAGCTATGACTGTGCGTTTGCTGGGGGAGAACACAAGCAGCCTCCTGAGGATAGTTAGGAGCTCAGCCTAGAGGATGCTTTGATAGAACAGTGTTTTCTAACCCAAAACTCTTTCAAAAATATTTTCTTTTATAGAGCAAACAGAAGACAGATTGCATACAGTGTACACTTCAGGAAATTTTTTTTTTTAAAAAAAAAAAAAAGCAAAAAAGAAAAGATAAATTCACCAGGAAAACCCAGGCTCATGACCATCGATTCCTGATCCAGGTGGGACCATAATCTGCAAAGGATGCCTAGGAGATACTCGTGGTGCAAAGATGAAAACTGTAATATGACCATAAATTACATTTCTTGAAATGCAAAATTACTAGCCCTGGGATAGTTGGGAACTACTTCATATGTTGCAGATAATAGCATCTCGGTGCTCTGATGCTCCTGGGTGGCAAAATGCCCCAGAGTGCACCATCCCTTTTTAAGTGAAAGGTCTTATTATACAAAGCAATTAAAACTTACTCTTGCAATTAAATAGTTTATTTTAAATGGAATAGACATAGAACTATTGGAGCAGGTTGTCTTTTGGTTTTGGGTTTTTTTTCCCCCTTCTGTGAATATCTGTAACTTCTGTTTTATTTTGATAAAAGTGATTGTGATGAACATGCATTATACAACTGTGTATGTCACACCACAGCTCTGGCTTCTGAATGTAGAGCATTATATTTGAAGATGATCCTAATCATGAGATGAAATATTCATAACGTATTCTTCAGTATTGTCATGTTCGAGTTGTCTGAATTGCTGGGAAAATAAATGTCATATCTATATAGAACTGCATTGGCTTTTCTCTTACTTGATCACAAAGATAAGTAAGATAGACCCACAGAAAGACTGATAGAACTTCCACTATAAAAGATTGGAGAATATGAACTAATCCATCTCTACATTATTTGTTGAAATGCTATATAGTGAGGCATTTCTTTCCCTTCCTGTTGTTTTACTTTTCCTGTTTTCCCATTCTTTTCATGTACTTCTAATACATTAAATAGAATGTTATGGATTGAAAAATAAAGGTCTCTGTTATGGATGAATTATTTTTTTCCATCAAGTTGTCTGAAGGTTAGACAGTCAACACCTACAAATTACACAGATGTGTCATATTCCTAAATGAATTGTATTATGCCAGCACACCTATGAATACTAAAAGAGATCTGCCACAAATCTGGTATAAAATGCACCCTTCTAATTCATCTGGGAGTACATGGAATAAAAGAACATTCTGGCACTCTTGAAAAACCCAACATGTTGTGGGGGATACTCTTTAGCAGTTAGTTGCTTTGGTCTTTATTGTTTAGCTCTCTTTATCATTTAGGTATCCTTATTTTTTCAGCTCTCTTTCCAAATATGCAGATAAAGGTATCAATATGCATTGGTAACACTATCATACCACTTTCTTATTAAAAGCCATCCTCATGTGTGCTCTGTGAAACAGAGTGAGGGAGGAACGTCCCAGCAAGACCGGGAAGACTCTGCTGCCCAGCTGGAAGGCAACTGTTGCCTCACCATGTAATGCTAGATGTGTGCTTCTAAAAGGTCCCCTTAAAATATGATCCCTTATCGAGTTCTGTGAATGATGTGGTGGGAAGGAAAGCATTAGATGCCATTTTATAGCAGCAACAAATAACACTACACTGTGCAAAGGAATCAGCTCTGGAAGTGTTGATTGAGGAGCTAAGGCATCTGGTGGCATGTTGATTGGCCACGATTGCAGTGGAGATGAAAGGAAGAGAGTGGCTTAGTAGCTCCAACAGCCATTTTCCTACCAGCCTGGTAACAGGTTCACACTAACACCAAGGACATTGGAAGTAGTGGAGAGAGGGGGAATGCTGATATGTGTGAGCTAATAAGTGCAGAACTTCTGATGGTTTTGAGAGATAAAGTGAAAAATAGGTTGAAGAAAAAGATCTTAGGGGTGTTTCCTGGGATGAGTATCATAGCATTTGAAAGCAGAAGAGTTTTAAGGGTGTTTGAAAGAGTTTTGGAAATTGATCAGAGTAAGACCAGAAAAATGTAAAAATAGGTCCTGCAATGACAGGACAAGGGGCAATGGGTTTGAACTGGCAGAGGGGAGATTTAAACTGGATGTTAGGAGTAAGTTCTCTACAGTGAGGGTGGTGAGACACTGGCACAGGTTGCCCAGGGAGGCTGTGGCTGCTCCCTCCCTGGAGGTGTTCAAGGCCAGGTTGGACAAGGCCTTGAGTGACTTGTTCTAGAGGGAAGTGTCCCTGCCTATGGTAGGGGGTTGGAACTGGATGATCCTTGAGGTCACTTCCAACCTTACCATTCTATGATTCTATAAAACTGTTATTCAGTGTCTAGCATAGCCAGACCCAAACCTTTAAGCACTGTCATGATGCAAACAATAAGTGGCAATAACATGTTACCATAGAACTCACCATACCATAAAATGTTCATCTTAAAAACACACAATGCCATTATGACTGTGGTTTCTTTTCAGACATAATTATTTCAGAACTACACACATTTATTTAATAATCTTATGTGATTTTTAACTTGTTAATTTTGTATTTAGCATACTGCAAAGCACCCTATTATTTCATAATTATTAGTGAAAACCAACCTACAGGCTCACAAATTGTAATTTCCTGGTGGATCCAGTGAAAAGCAGATTCTATTTTCAACATTAAGCTCCAATGGCAGCGCAATAGTAAAATAATTAGGATGTATACATGAAAGCTGAAATTAAACGATGCCCAGTGGGCCAGTGCTAATGCATATGGTAGTATAGCAGAAATACATAAAGAAATATTATACACTAGATAGTCCAAAGAGATTCTAGTCAATCTACCATGAACAAGAATTGTAATTGCTGGAAAGCACAGGAAAATGTGCACCTAGTCAGAGGTCACTTTGTAGCACAAAGAGGACGAAGATAATGAAGTGCGGCCCAGTGATAGAACCCACCCTGCAGGGCTTCGATTAGGGCACCTGCTAATTCTTTAATCTTTAGTTGTGCATGTTCGAGGTGCATGCTCTGCCAAGACAATTCCAAGTTGCATTTTCTTCTGTGCGAATGTGTGAATCAATATTAGTGATTGAGTAAGACAAGCTCATCTGTTCCCTCTGTCTTGAAACATGACTTATGTGGTGAGACCACATCTAGTGGGAGGGCAACTGAAATACTTAGAGTCAAAAGAGTGAGGGCTTGCCAAACAAGTTTTCTGATCGGTAACAAAAGCATCTGGACAAGTGTTAGTGCTAAAGCTGTCATTTCATTTGGGATCAAAGAGGTCTGCATTTACCACAGCTTCTGCTGTTCCATTTGCCTCAACTGAGTTGTTAAGTGAAAATCACCTGTCTCCATATGTCTCTTTCTGGTGGGGCCATGGAGGCAACTGTTCTGTGATTTAAGAGAAACAGTTCTAGATACCTGCAGGTTTCTGCTCACACATTTCAAGAAGAAAGGAGGCTGTAATGCAAGGCTTTAAGTTAGTGGGCTTGTGCCCAAAGTTTATGAAGATGGTATTTCCTACTCTTACTCAAGCTGGCTTCTATTCAACTGTATTTATTTCAGCACTCAATATTCTACAGACAAGTATGCAACCATGCAGAGAGAAGACTTAGGAAGCCTCTGGACTGATCCTGTACTGCTTTGGGTTCTTAGGTTTTGAAGGAAAATACTTTTCCCCCTCTTGACTGATGGATACTGCTTTCATTTTGCTTTGCTAAATCCAAGTAGTGCCCTGATTTACATAGAGAGAGCATAGAGGCATTCCTCTAATACCAAAGAGAAGGAAGAGTCAAACTTGGAAACTGAGAGTGCCTGGCAAAAGAAGAATTACAAAAATTCATTAGGTGTGGAAGATTAAAAGTTAGCACAGGATATGAAACTCTCAGTCATTTTATATTTGTTGGTATCTATTTACCCATTCTATTTGCATCTGTAAGGTCATCCACTTGAATCATGGCACATGGAAGAATCTGTCCTCTGAAGGCATGCTTTCTACTACTGATGCTGCTGTAGTTTCTTTTTATTTTTTAACTTGGAAAAGAAGACATGACTGATGACTGTGAACTAAATGTAACCCAGTGAGTTGTCAGTGACAGATATGCATTACGTGCACTAGTACTAGTCCAGATGTCATTGCCACACTCTAGTATTTCCCCTTTAGCACCTTATAGCCCATAGTTAGGGTTTAACTTTCTTTTTAACACTTTCATATCCCAAAGACCCACATAATAAAATGACTTCTTTGTATAACAGTCATTTGAGAAGAAAGAGGGTGCAGGGACACATGCCCATAAGTATGCAATAATTGTGTGTGTGTGTGAATACTATTTCTCAATAAATGGAAACAGTAATTTTGATGAGCATAACAAAACAAGAGGAGAATGCCACCTCCCAAGACATGATAGATTACCATTTGTTTTCTTTTCAAAATGTTTATGTGGAGAAAATATAAGAGTAATCTATAGCCACAAGCACTACGCCCTGGCTGCATCCACTTTTGCTCTAGCAGCTTCTTTTTTACCCAGTCCCTTGATTCTATAGTATTAACCCCTGTGTTTCTCAGCTTGCACACCGCATTTTAACAACACGACTCCCACTGACTTTAATGAATCTTGATGTTGGAGATGTTGGAGATTATGTAGTTGACTGATGGCTGTAGTCTACATGTACGGTATGCAGTCACAGATCATTACACAGCCTTGTCTCTCTTGTGAGCTATAAGCAGTAGCTATAGTCTCTAGGCAATCAACTTAATTTGCAATGGGTTTAACATAAAATATCATGAAACTGTAAAGGAAGCATTTTGCTTTCCCACCCCATGCTGAAAGGGGAAGGCTTGCTTTGATATTATCTGGTCAGAATAAGGCTACCTTCCCTCAAGGAAAATGGTACTTCTTGTTTTCTTTTTTAAAAAGCTGAACTTTTTGTCAACTCAGCTCTGTAAGTCGCCAGCAAATTCCTCTCTTTGTGAGTGCCTGTCAGGTTAAAAGTTTTCAGCTGCAGTCCAGCCCACTACAGAACGGTGACATCTTTGGAGAAAGTGCATCACAGTTGTATAGGTCCTTGGACTTCTCTGTCCAAAATGGATAGCAAACTGATGTCAAATGGTTTGTGTGCCTGACTCCACCAGCAACTTGGAGAAGAATGGAGTACATCTGGAAAAGAACCCTGTGTTCTCAGACAAAAAAAAAAAAAGTCCTGGCAAGTGTGACTCTCCTGGGGCTCTGGGGAAGCACCATGCAAAAATGATCATCCTTCATGTGATCCAATATTTTCTACTATGGTCTTGAAAAGAAAGTTTGACTGGCAGTAGCACTGCTCTCTTATCATCTTTGTTCTCCAAGGAAAGAACTTCTGACAAGAAAGGCAAAGTTGCAAGTAATGAATGAGGGCTGAAGTCATTGGGGGTTGGTGCAATAAATGCATAGGACGAAGCCAGAACAAGTGTCCTGTTTGATCGTGACACTTTTACCTTGACACAGCTTAGTTACTTCAGTAAAGCCTTTGCAGACTTGTATGGTGTTGCTAGATCACAACAGAGTTTGTTTTTTTTTAATTTGCCCTTTTTTTTGTCCAATTCTTCTCAAATAAATCATCATCTTTGGCAGAGATTGTACAGGATAGTGTAGTTGAAATCAACTTCACCAGGAGGAATGAAACCTGCAGTGTACTAAGAAGCATGGGAGGGGAGTGTGTGTGTGCAGCAATAGTAGCAGCTTATCTAATTTTTAAGTATTGTAATGAAATTAGCAAATCAGTGCTATTGCTGCTAAGAAATGATAGGTCAGAAGTATGTTTCTCATGTATGAAACAGGAAGATTTTTTAATTGGAACATCATTCTGCCCCTTTGCTCTGCTCTCCTCAGACTCCACCTGCAGTCCTGTGTGCAGTTCAGTTCTTCCCAGCACCGGAAGGACATGGAAGTGTTGGAGCGGGTCCAGAGGAAGCCATGAAGGTGCTCAGAGGGCTGCAGCAGCTCTGCT
>VWYK01050326.1:0-28056 GCA_013399775.1 Semnornis frantzii | reverse complement strand
TCTGACTTCTTTCCTTCAGCCAGACCTGCACAGCAGCAGGTGGTTGTGTAATCCACCTGCTGCCCCCACACAGGGCACAACCAAGGGCTTGGAGAAGCCTTTCTGTGCCTGTAGGAATGCCTCAGCCAGGAGCAGGGAGCAGCAGGCTCATGCCTGGGACTGCTTGGCCTTGAATCCCTCCCTTGGATTTGTGTTCTTGGCAGGGAGGCTGCCCAGGGGCATGCAGAGGGGCTGGGACAGGCTGGGCAGCTGCCTGGCAGGGGATGTTGTGCTGCTGGGATGGGTTGGAGAGCTCTTCTGAAGCAGCTCCTGGGCCTTGTTTGTGGTGGCTTTTGGAAGGCAGCTGGGCTGGAGCTTGTATCCCACATGTGAGGCTCTCTGCAGGCAGCAAACCCCTGGTGGGGCTGGCAGCAGAGGGGCAGGAGCCTGTTGCCACTGTGGCCTCCTTGCAGACCTGAGCACCTGCTGGGAAGCAGAAAGGTGACCTCACATGAGAGTGTTTGGGCCCACGTTTCCAGCTCTGATTTTAGATGTAAAAGCTTTAGACAAAGTCCTCATTTCTCACTCTTCACTCTGTGGTGCAGTGGTGGCAAAAGCAGAGGTAGGGGTGAAAGATGCATTCATTTGGGTGATATATTTGGACATTGGGTTCTAGAAATAGATTCAACTATCAATAGAGTTTGTCAGGTGCCTTCTGAGTGGCTAGAAGGCAGCTTCCTGAGTGTCTCTCTGGGCTCCTCCTGTATGTAGCAGACTCATTAGTGTAGTGTGGACCTATTCCAGCAGCAGGGATTCACGGAAAGCCTCTCCTGAAGTCTCCAGGGAAAAATGTAAATCTTTGTGCTTCTGAGCATGCAGTGATTTGGGTGACCTCTAACCTCAGGCTCCTGCACCGCTGAAACTGACAACTGAGCAAACCCAGCTGCTTCCAAGGCTTCGCCTGAAGGAGCAAAGTGCGAGGCTGTGTTCTCACAGCTTTGTTCTGGGCTGGGCTGGGTTGGTTGGGTTCTCTTGGTTGGTTTTTGGGTCGATTGAGTTCTTTTGGTTGGTTGGGTTTTTTATTGGGTTGGTTTTTTTCTGATAGTCCTGCTTTGACTGCTGCTCTTCCCTTCTCTCCTCAGGTCTGGCACTGAAGAAGGCAGCTGTCACTGAGGTGAGATGTGTAAAGCTGGCCTTGAAAATACCATAGTGAGGAAAGGGCTGTAGAGAACACTTCTGCCTGATGGCTTTGGGCAGAGCTGCATCTCAGAATCCACTCCAGATCACTGAACATTTGATACTCTGCAGAGTGCCTGTGTTGGCATCCCCACAGGGGCAGAGAGGGCATGAGGGGTTTGTGCCCACCCCGTGGCCTCTTCTAGCTGTGTGTTCATGATGCTTGTGAGTGCCCAAGGGCACCTCTTGGCAGCAGAGCCTGAAGGTGGTAAATGGGAAATCTGTTTTGGCCACCTCCAGAGCTCCATGTCAAATCTCACATGCTCCTGGCAGTGATCCAGGAGGCTCTAATCTGTGGAGCCACAAAACAGGAGAACTTCTGGAGAGACTGAGCTCTCACACACAGTCTGCAGGTTCCTGAGTCACTGCTACCTTTTGAAGCAAAACTCTTTGCAGTTGGCAGCAGGGAATGTAGGAGGAGGATCTGTGCCTGAAAGCTGTTCCTGAAGCCCACATTCTTGTTTAGGGCATCGTGTTCAAACGATTTCTTTGTTTGATCTTGTTTTCTGACACAGCCCTTTACACTGCTCCCCTGGGATGGGGAACATTTGTGTACATGCAGAGCAAAATCATGCCGGCAGGCTGCCAGGAGTGTGACACCTGATACCTCCCTGCCCCCCCCAAATATGCAGAGTAGGAAGCTGAGCTCCCGTGGAAGCTGCTTGCTTCATTCAGTGCACAAATGGCTCTGTTCTTGCCCTGGAAACAGTCACAGGCAGAGCAAGAGAATGGGGTAGAGACTTTTGTTCCTGTGTTTCATGCCATGGTGACCTCCTAGCCAGTGCCTGTGTCTGCTAATTGCTTGAAGAGGAGGATGAGCCAGGACGTGCAATAGGATCCACCTTGCTGGGAAGCTGCAGGCAGGGTTGATCCTGGGCTGCACCCAAAGCAGTGTGGCCAGAGGTTGAGGGAGGGGATTCTGCCACTGTGCCCTGGTGAGGCCTCACCTGCAGTGCCCTGTCCTGCTGTGGAACCCTTGACACAGGAAGGGCATGGACCTGATGGAGGGGGTCCAGAGGAGGCCACAAAAATGATCAGGGGCTGGAGAACATCTGCTATGAGGACAGGCTGAGGGAGCTGGGGATGTTCAGCCTGGAGAAGAGAAGGCTTCAGGGAGACCTAATAGCAACCTGCCAGTACCTAAAGTGGGCTCCAAGCAGGCTGCAGAGGGACTGTGCCCAAAGGCCTGCAGGGACAGCACCAGGGGCAGTGGCTGCAAACCAGAGCAGAGCAGATTGAGATTGGCTGTGAGGAACAAGTTCTGCCCCAGGAGGCTGCTGGAACACTGCAGCAGGCTGCCCAGGGAGGTGGTTGAGGCCCCATGGCTGGAGATATTCAAGGTGAGCCTGCACAGGGCTGTGGGCAACCTGCTCTAGCTGAGGATATCCCTGCTGAGTGCAGGGCTTGGACTCGATGAGCTTTGGGAGGTACCTCCCAACCCAGCCCATGCTGTGAGTTGTACTCCTGGTCACAGCTGCTCAGAGGAGGAGTGCTGGGAACCAAGCCTGGCTCTGCTAAATGTTTAAACCAGGGGAAATGAGATCTCTGAAGGAGAAATCAGGCTGCCCCAAGTACCAGGAGTACCAGTGACTGGAGCAGAAATAGCTGCAAGCCCTTGATTAAAAGCTAATAGCTTCTGTAGGCTGAGCAGAGCTGGACCTTGTCTGTTGCAGACATCAGCTCTGAGATGGCTCTGTGGAGCCCTTGAGAGAGGAGGGGAGCACAGATCACAGTCCCTTGGCAGGTGACCTTGGGTCCTCTGCACAGCACTTAGGAGAGCACCCAGAGCCTTCCTGTTCTTTAGTGGAACCAACCTCTGGGCAGGGTCTGGACAACAAGGCTGGGGAGGAGCAGCTGAGGGAGCTGAGAGGGATCAGTGTGGAGGAGGCTGAGGGAGACTTCATTGCCCTCTGCAGTTCCCTGAGAGGAGGCTGCAGTGAGGTCAGGGTTGGGCTCTGCTCCCTGGGATCTGGTGATAGAAGGAGGGGAAATATCCTGAAGTTGTGCCAGGGGAGGGTTGGGTTGGAGATGAGGAAAAATGTCTTTGCTGTAAGAGTGGTCAGGGACTGGCTCAGGCTGCCTGGGGAGGTGGTGGAGTGCCCATGCCTGGAGGTATTCAAGAACCCAGTGCCCACAGCACTTGGGGCCATGGTTTGGTGGCCATGGTGAGGTTGGGTTGGTGTTGAACTGAATGATCTTGGAAGTCTTTTCCACCCGAAACAACCCCAGGGTTCTGTGATTCTGAAAGAAGGCAGCCACAGTCTGCTGCCTCCTGGTGAGCAGATAAAGGCCCAGGCAGACTTGAAAGTAGAAGAGGAGGATGGGGAAGGAGCATGTTTGGTTTGTTCTCCCTCTGAAGTCCTGATCACAGAACCACAGAATGGAAGGAGTTGGAAGGGACCTCTGGAGATCACTGAGTCCAACCTCCTACCAGAGCAGGGGCACCCAGGGCAGGGCACAGAGCACATCCAGTTGGGGCTTGATAGTCTCCAGAGGAGGAAACTCTGCAACCTCTCTGGGCAGCCTGCTTCAGGCCTCCAGCAGCCTCACACCAAAGAAGCTTCTCATGTTGAGGTGGAACCTCCTGGGTTCCAGTTTGTACTCACTGTTCCTTGTCCTATCACTGGGCACCACTGGTAAGAGCCTGGCACCACCTCCTTGCCCCCCACACCCAGACATTTGTACACATTGATCAGATCCCCCTCAGCCTTCTCCTTTCCAGGCTACCCAGCCCCAGGGCTCTCAGCCTTTCTCCACAGCAAAGCTGTCTCAGTCCCCAGTCACCCTCCTGAACTGGGGACAACCCTGCACTGTTTCTGTAAAGGCTTTGCAGAGTGTCAGGAGAGGCTCCTGCAGCTCATCCTCTGTGGGCTGCTGGTCTGAATGGTGACCAAATGATGCCCTGCTCAAGTGGGTTCTCTCCAGGTGCAGGCAGGAGTGGCACTGTGGTGTCCCTGTCATGTCTGCAGTGAAGCACTGAGTCTGTTCAGAACTCCTCTGCCTGTCTGGTCTAACTCCTCAGAGGAACTGCAGCCAAGCACCAGGGGAGCCTTGGCAGCTGGGAAGCAAATGGATCTCTCCTGAACCCTGCAGCTCTGCTGGGGGCTGTGCCCACTTAGTGCTGAGGATGTCAGAGAGTGCTTGGGGGCTGGTAAGGGGTGGCTGTGCCACCCAGCCAGCCTTGGCTGCCCTTTGCAGTGCCAGTTACCCCTCTCTGCAGGCTGCAGGTCTTTGTCCCATGGTAGAAAGCAATCCCTCAGTCCTTCCCAGCTGTGATGGTGGAATCATTAAGCTTGGAAAAGACCTCCAAAGATCATCAAGTCTGCTGCTGTGCTTGTTCTTGTCAGCCAGGTCAGCTCCTGTGGCTCTAACCATGCTCTTTGTTTGCAGGGACCATCACTGCCAGGACAGCCTGGCCAGGGGAAGAAGATTGGGCACCGAAGTGTTGATGCTTCTGGAGAAACCACCTACAAAAAGGTTTGGGTTTATGCAGTTGAGGAGTGGCACCCATGGGTGCTGCCAGTCTGATGTAGATGTTCTGCAGCACCCTTGTACTGCGTAACCTTGCAAAGGGAAAACCTGGAAGCCTTCAGCCACCCCTTCAGCAGTTTGGGGAATTTGTTTAGCTTCTCTGGGGTGACCCCAGAGAAGTCACAGCTGTGACTGCACTGGAGCACAGGTGATGCTGCTCTGCTGTGCAGTGCTCACTGACTGCTCTTTTCTTTCTGCCAGACCACCTCATCCACTCTGAAAGGGGCCATCCAGCTGGGAATTGGATACACTGTTGGCAATCTAAGCTCCAAGCCAGAGAGAGATGTCCTGATGCAGGACTTCTATGTGGTGGAGAGCATTTTTTTCCCAAGGTAAAAGAGACAGGGGGAAACAAAACAGAGCTTCCACCTGTCCTGGGATCAGAGCTGGATGCTCTGAAGGTTTTAAATGTGCAGCAACCAGGTGGAAACAGCCGAGTGGGAAGGGTCAGGTTGTGCAGAAGGTTGCTTTGCAGGGAAGTGCAGTGCAGGATGCAGCACTAATGTGGGGCTTTGGTCACCTCCTGGATGCTTTTGTTTCTACCTGTCCATCTAGAATTTCTTCCTTGAAATGACACCGTGTTTGAGATGGGAGAAATTCCTTAACTGTGAATAAACAAAGCTCATTAAAGCTCCTCTGTAAATAATCCTGCTGGGCAAGTGGTCACTGCTGCCCTCGGTGGGAAGAGCTCTTGGTGGATTGCTCAGAACCCTGCGGTCCTGCTGCGGAAGGGGAAATGATTTGTCGTTGTCCCCAAAATGCCTTTTTGCAAGACCCAACTGAAATGTGACTGCACTTCTCTGGTGGGTGGTGACAGAAGGGCCCTGCTCACTTCCTGTCTGTTCTGTGCAGTGAAGGAAGCAATCTCACCCCAGCTCACCACTACGCTGACTTCAGGTTCAAGACCTACGCCCCAGTGGCCTTCCGCTACTTCCGAGAGCTCTTTGGGATTCGTCCAGATGATTATTTGGTATGGATGTGGCTTTGGGGTTTTCTCTTCCCTCCAGTAGTTGAGGTGCTATAGAATAATGCAAGAAATTTGCCCCCAAAGGGCTCTCAGTAGTTCTTGCCCAAAAGGAGCAGGAAAGAGTTGAGGAGTTGTTCCAGTCCCGGCAAAGAGCACAAAAGGATTTAGAGACTTTGGGGTTTTTGGAGCTGTGGTCACAGAATCACAGAACCTTTGGGGTTGAAAAAGACCTTGAAAGGTTGTCCAACCCCCTTGCCAGAACAGGTCACACTGGAACACTTCCAGGTGGGTTTTGAATGTCTCCAGAGCAGGAGACTCCACAGCCTCTCTGGGCAACCTGCTCCAGGACTCTGCCACCCTCACAGTGACAAAGTTTCCCCTCCTGTTCCTGTGGCACCTCCTCTGCTCCAGCTGGCACCCAGTGCCCCTTGTTCTATCCTTGGACATCCCTGAGCAGAGCCTGGCTCCAGCCCTGCACATCTTTATCCCCAGCAATGAGTGCAGCCCTCAGGCCCCTCTGCTCCCAGCCCCAGTTCCCTCAGCCTGTCCTCACAGGAAATGTTCACTGCCTGCAGCAGCTTGGGGGCTCTGTGCTGGACTCTCTCAAGCAGCTTCCTGAGGTCCTTTATGACTGGACACAATATTCCAAATGTGGCCTTACCAGGGCAGAGTACAACCTCTCAACCTACTAAGCAGTGATGGTCCCAGCAAGACCAGCACCATTCAGCCCAAGTCCTCATTTGCTAAGAGGCAGCTGCTAGCTCCCACCAGAAGGAAGGGACATGGTCTGCATGCAGTGTGTGCTGTGTCAGTGGTGCAGTGGAGTTCCCTCTCTATGCCTTGTGGTGACAATAGCTGCCTGTGTTGGTAAGCAGAAGGAGTTGTGCTCTGCTGGTTGCAGCCCTGTAATGTCCCCTGGGGCTCTGAGGCTAAGGGTGGGAGTTTTGCCTCGTATGCTCTCCTGAGAGCTGTGTGAGTGCAGTCATTTAATAACCTTACAAAGAGAACACAGCACAGCTGCTTGTGCTCAGGCAGCTCCTTGTTGTTAAAGTACGCAGCAGTGCAGGCTGTTGGGGCTTGAAGTAGCCTGGGGTTGAGCTTGGTCCTTTGCATGTATGTGACATCCTGCTCTTCAGAAAAGGGCATTTGTTGAAGCAGGGGAGGGAAGAAGACATCCAAAGGAGTGGATGCCCTCCCCCTTTGTAACAGCCCTTTTTTGTGGGTAGTTGTAGCTGGACACCTACCAGCAGAAACCAGTGTGTACCACTGCATGGCTTGGCAGTGCCACTGGGCCCCATCTGTGCCACCCAAAGGAGCTCTGGAGGGTTCAGAGCCTGGGTGAGGCACAACCTGCAGTGCAAAGTTCACAGCTCTGATATTTTGCTTCTTCTTCCCCTAATTCTCTCTTGCCTTCCCCAGCACCAAATGCCTTTAATTATGCATGAGATAATGAACTTGATAAAGTCTGGGGTCATTAATCTGTGCAGGGCTGAAAGCTGTCTGCAGCTCCTCCCCATGAGCTCTGCTGGCCCTCACACATCTCCCTCTGCCCAGCTCACCTCTTGCTGTGGCATCTCTGCCGTGGTGCTGCCCTCAGTCCACCTGAGCTAGGCAGCTCCCCTGGGTTGGGATGCAGCTGCTCAGTGCCCATTCCTGCTTCAGCTTTCTTCTCCCCTGCATGCCCTCCTTCGAGGACTTGCTGTTTGCACACTGATGTCTTGAAATATCCCCCCAGCTCAGCTGCCAGCACGGTGCCCGCGCTGTGCTCACACAGCATCCACCTCTCTTGGCTGGACACCTCCTCTGGTACTTTTCCTGTGTTTCTAGGTGAGATGTGGCTGCAGAAATCCTCTGGAACAGAGGAGCACAAGGCCAGAGGAGCCTGCTGGGAACAGCCAGTGCATTGTGTTCCCTCCAGCCTGCCGATTCGTGGTGCCCCGAGCAGACTGTCACAGCTCTTAAAATGCTCTTTCCATCTGCTCTTTTGGTAATGTGCTGAAAGAAGCCTAAATGTGATACACACATAGTGGGAAAAGAGAAGATGTCATTCTGAAGCCTGGATGTTACTGAAAACAGATGATTAACTCCATTCTGAGCAGTTGGGATGCTCTGAACTGTAACCTTGGTCTCTAATTGTGAGCCGCTTTGCTGCTTAGACCTAACCTATAATGGAAATAGTCCTTGCTTAAGCTTTGCTATGCCTTAATCTCACAGGGAGAAAGCCCTCGAGGGTGCAGAACTGGATGTGCACTGGGAAGGGGCTGAGAACATCCTCTCTGTTTTCCTCTCCCTCCCCAGTACTCGCTGTGTAACGAGCCCCTGATCGAGCTGTCCAACCCCGGCGCCAGCGGCTCCCTCTTCTACGTCACCAGCGACGATGAGTTCATCATCAAAACTGTGATGCACAAGGAAGCTGAATTCCTGCAGAAGCTCCTTCCTGGCTACTACATGGTGTGTGTCCCCCATCACCTTGGGCTCAGCCTGAGCTTGTCGTGGCAACCAGTCTGCCCAAAGCATGGCACAGGGCATGGCCTCCGCCTGGGTTTCTTGTGTCCACCTGCCCCTTGCCAGTACCACTGTTAGACATGTCACAAAACTGGTCCCAAAAGCACAAAGTTTGCCAGTCACTTGCAAATTCTGTGGGTAAACTTGGAGCAGATAATTGTGCCACAGCTTGTGGGCATGTTCTGGCCTGAAAATGGCTCCCCAGATGTGTGTTGCTGTGTGTCCTTTTCCTAGCACTTGTTAGCAGTTCCTCTCTTGGCACCACGCATCTGCCTCAGCCCAGGTTTGGGGCTGGCTGTCGATTGCAGTAACATAACCACCTTGGTTTTGTGGGGCAACCCCTGCTCTCCTTGGACATCTCCCATATCTGCCATTTAACAGAGCTGAAGGCAGCTGCAGGTTGTCCTGGCTCTCACCAGCTGCAGTACCAAGCTCAGGACTGGTGTGGTACCAGCCAGCTCTGCATGCCCACTGCCGCAGGTGTCCTGAACTTCAGCCAGAGTGCCTGCATGTGGGGGCAAGTATTACATCAGAACCAACCTGACTTTCTGGTGTGTGCTGAGGGGTCCAGCTCTATAGGTGAGAGCACTGAAATTCAGTTAGAACCACCCAGTGACTTGTTTGCCATGGAGATGCCAAGCAGAAGATGCTGACAGGCAGTGGCAATGCTGTCCCTTTGCTGTGTGCACTGCAGCAGGTTCAATGTCTGTGACCATTCTCTGTTCGTATCAAAATATTTGTCTGGCTCTGTTTGCTGAAGAGAATTTGCCAAAGGGAGACAGAGTCTTGGCTGTGTGTCTGACTGACAGCCAGGTGCTTGCTTTTGCAGTGGCAGTCCTGCCCCTGGGCAGGATGAGCTGCCTTGGGAAGCGTTGCCTGCTGCCTGGCAGATCAGGTGAAGGGTCTGGAGCGGGATCAGAGTTGCTCTGTGGCAGTCAATGCAGTGAACTGAACTGAACTTACCTGTCTGGGACAGGCTTAGCTGTTACTTGTAGCATTCCAGTTTATGGGTTGCTGTGCTGTTTGTGTTCAGCCTTGCTGCTTCTGTTGCTTGGAGCTTACACCATGTTGAACTGGCACTCAGAGAGGGCTCACCTACATGCCCAGTTAGGTGAGATGAGGAGGAGCATGGCATTTGAATGCAGTTGTGCTTCTGCTGCCTGTCAGCATCTGTCAGGCCTGTTCTTTTCTGGGAGCCTGCAGAGGTGTTGTTTCCTTCCCAAGCTTCCCCAAGCTAAAGAAGCAAATCCTGCCTGTTGTGTCCCTCCTAGCAATGCCACTGCCTAGGGAAGGGGCAGGCTGGTGGAGCAGGATGTCAGTGCTCCCTGGCTGCTTTCATAGAGCAGCTCTGCCAAAGGAGGAGAAAGTTTGTGGTGTTTTGTTTAAAGCTGCCCTGTCCCCGCCTTGTCCTGGGCCAGAGCAGGGTCCTTGGTTTCTGACACTGCTGAAGAGCTGAAGCCTGCTGTTATTTTTAAACTTGAAGCTCCCACTTACTGTGTTTATTTCTCTTCCAGTCTGGTTTCCCTTTTTTAGCTGCAGTCGATGGGGAAAGCAGGGAACTTCCAGACTTGGTTATTTGCCCAGAGAGTGCTGAACATCTCATTCCCTCTGCTCCAAGCACTGTGCTGTTTTCATTGACATCTGCTAAGATGGAGTGAAATGGAAAGAAGCTGTGAAAAGACAAACCCAGGAGATTTGACACCTGCTTAGATGACAGGAAGCATGAACTGAAGGGAGAATCTCTTACTCTGTGCACACTGCAAGCTTTGCCAAATTCGGTTCTTTAAGAACTGCATTAAATATAGGAGCTTTGCTTGTCCTTTCTTACTGAGGTTGGGTGCATTTGTGGGGCACAGGCTTTTTAGTTTGTCCAAGGGAAGGAGCATTTTAGTCCCTCTTTTAAGCAGAGGGCAGTGAGCAAGTCACAGTTACCTGGGTCTTAGTCTGCCTGGCTGTACTTTTATGGTAAGTAGGACTGAGGGCTTGGCAAACTGACTGCTGTGTAGGCAGAATCATTCCAGATGGAAAAGACCTTTAAGCTCAGGCCTGTTTACAAAGGCCTGTAGTGATAGGACAAGGGACAATGGTTTCAGACTAAAGAGGAATATATTTAGATTGGCTCTTAGGAACAAGTTCTTTACCACAAGGGTAGTGGAACGCTGGAATGGGTTGCCCAAGGAGATAGTTGAGGCTCCATCTCTGGAGATATCCAAGGTCAGGCTGGACAAGGCTCTGGGCAACCTGATCTGTGTACTGCAGAGGAGGTTGGACTGGATGACCTTTGGAGGCCCCTTCCAAGCCATTCTATGATTCTCTGCTTTGGCTCCTTCAGCCACAGAACTGCAAGTTTATCAGATGTGAGCTCTGGTGTAAAGTTCAGAAAGCCTCCAGGTGCATCACAGAATGGGCTGGCTTGGAAGGAACCTCCAAAGCTCATCTAGGCCAACCCTCTGCACTCAGCAGGGACATCCTCAGCTAGATCAGGTTGCCCACAGCCCTGTCCAGCTTCACCTTGAATATCTCCAGGGCTGGGGGCTCAGCCACCTCCCTGGGCAACCTGTTGCAGTGTTCCTCCTGGTGCAGAACTCGTTCCTCACATCTGTGAAGAAGCTGAGCTCTGTTAATTTGCTTTGTGTTGAACACAGCAGGAGTCTCCTGCCACAGTGACCTTTCTCCATGATGTTTTCCAACCCTGCTGCAGAACCTGAATCAGAACCCACGGACACTGCTGCCCAAGTTCTATGGCCTGTACTGTGTGCAGTCAGGGGGCAAAAACATCCGCGTGGTGGTGATGAACAACATCCTGCCTCGGGTGGTGAAGATGCACCTCAAGTTTGACCTGAAAGGCTCCACCTACAAACGCAGAGCATCCAAGAAGGAAAAAGAAAAGTCCAGCCCTACGTACAAGGACCTGGACTTCATCCAAGACATGCCTGAGGGCCTGATGTTGGATGCAGACACCTTCAGCGCCTTGGTGAAAACGCTGCAAAGAGACTGTCTGGTAAGGAGGGGACAGCTTGGGGATCAAGTTCATGAAGTTGAGTGGCTCTTCAGCATGAGGAAGAGCAAATGGTTAAGAGTCTTGCTAATCTGCTAACCCCAAAGCAGGCTAAGTCCCTTCTGCTGCCCTTTTCCCTGAAAACAAAGGCTGGATCTCATGGCAGCCTTCGGGACCAGCGCTGCCTTCCTTTGCCCAGTACATTGAACTGGCAGCCTGTGGCTGGGCTGCTGGGACTGACTACGTTTTTCCTACACACTGTGCAACAGATGTGTGTGTCATTTGCAAGCCTGCAGCCCTTTGGGTCATTTGTGGGAAGATCAGACTCTGTGCAACCAAACCCAGAGGTTCCTGTTGGTACAGGAAAATCCAGGCTCTGGCAAAGGAGCTGTTGGTGGGAATGTGGACAGGCTGCTCCATGCTTTGGGGTCTGTGCTGTCTTTGAGCTGCTGGCCTGACAGAATGTTGTCTTTGTTCTTAAATTCAATACTAACCTGTAGGTGTTGGAAAGTTTCAAAATCATGGACTACAGCCTCCTGCTTGGGGTTCATAACATAGACCAGCAGGAACGGGAGCGGCAGTCGGAGGGAGCGCACAGCACGGCGGATGAGAAGCGTCCCGTGGGCCAGAAGGCTCTTTACTCCACAGCCATGGAGTCCATCCAGGGTGGGGCTGCCCGGGGGGAGTCCATAGACACAGATGACACGTAGGTGCCAACCTGGGTCACTTCCACTGTGGGGAGGAGGGGTGGAGGTGGAGGCTGGAGTAGAGAGCCCAGGCGAGCGTCTCCTGGAGGTTGTGCTGCTGCTGCCAGTCCAGCAGAGTGAGGTGAAAGGGGGCAGCTGAGGTGGGAGATGTCTCTATAAGGCTCCAGTCTTACAGCTTCTCTCTCCCTAGGCAGGGCTGTAGGTTGTCAGCTGCTGTAACATTGTCAAAACATCCACTCGTGCTGTGGGGAGGAGAAACTCAGCTCCATGTCCAGTCACTGGAGTGGGAGTAGGGATCTGGGAGTTTGTTCTCCATTACTCCATCTTGCCCCCACCCCTCAGATATTTGTATACATTGATCAGGTCTCCTCTCAGCCTTCTCTCCTCCATACTGAACACCCCCCAGGGCTCTCAGTCTCTCTGCATAGGGGAGATGCTCAGCTCCCCCAGTCATCCTCATGGCTCTCTGGTGGACTCTCTCCAGCAGGTCCCTGTCTCTGTTGATCTGGGGAGCCCAAAACTGGACACAGTATTGCAGATGTGGTCTCACCAGGGCAGAGCAGAGGGGGAGAAGAACCTCCCTAGCTCTGCAGGCCACACTTCTCCTGATGCACCCTAGGATGGTATTGGCTCTCTTGCCCACAAGGGCACATTGCTAGCCCATGCAGAACTTGCTGCCCACCTGAGCAAGCTACCCTGGATGATTGTGTCTTGGCTGGGAGGTTGGACTCAGTCTCTGGAGATCCCCTCCAAACTCTAAAGTTCTATGATCTTTGGAATCCCTGACAATACCATGAGGCCATCCCAGTGCAGTTAGAACTTGGCTGAGTAACTGGTGGGGCTGTGGGTTGTGAGGAGCTGCCCAAGACCTATCCTGTGCTGTGCCCAGTCTGCAGCTCCCAGGCTGCAGGTGGCTCCTGGCTGGTGTCTTGCTGGCTTTGTGGACCAAGCTTGCTAACAAATAATGGAGTTTGCTGCTTGATGCTGTCTGAAACCAGCTGCTCCAGTTTGGGTGGTGGATCAGCCACAGTGGAGCCAGGATAATGCTTTGGTGTTTCCAGTCCTTCAGGTGACATCAGTAATTGCAGTGGCCCGTCTGACTCCTGCATGCCTTTGTCCTGTGCTGGTTCTGCTGGCTGCTTTCTGGCAGAGCTGATGCCATGTGGCACAGGTCCTGGCCTGACAGTTGGTGTTTGGTGATCCAAGCAGACCCCAGGGACACCTTTGTGTGAGGTGGCCTCGGTCAGGAGGTGACTTCCCATGGTTGTGCCTCGAATGCCTCTGCAGGTTTTGCATTGTCTGACCACACAGCAGAGCCCTCAGAGGGCAGCTGCCATCCCCCTTGCTGCATATCTCAGGGGCACTGCAGCTGCTCTCTTGGAGGCTGAGGTGTTGTTTTGCCTGCAGGATGGGAGGAATCCCAGCAGTGAACGGCAAAGGAGAGCGCCTGCTGCTGCACGTGGGGATAATCGATATCCTCCAGTCCTACCGGTGGGTACTTGGCACTGGCCTCTCCTTCCACTGTCTTAACATCTCTGATGCTGAATGAGAGCAGGAAGGTGTCCTTCCTGCTGAGGAGTTTGGTGATGAGGAGGCAGCTGCCTAAAGCTTTCTGCCAGCACATGTGGCAGGCTGGGATTTCTGTCTTGGCCTTAGAGCAGCTGCCCACACTCAGCCGTGTCTCTAGGACGCCATAAGCTGAGCACCTCTCTGCCCAGGATGTACCCTCTCTGTGCCTAGGATTGTACCCATGGAAGGTGGCTTTCAGTTCCTCTTCCAGCCCAGCTCCTCCTTCCCTGCAGGGTTGCCAGGCAGTCCTGACCAGAGATGCTGATATCCTCAGCCAGCCTCTGCCAGCTGGAGGGAAGCTGCCTGCTGGATGGAGGAGGAATCATTAGCAGCTCAGAAAGCACAGAGTACCTGCCTGAATCTGGTTTTTTTCTCTTTCTCTCCTCTTCTGCCCTGGGATTAGGTTCATCAAGAAGCTAGAACATACCTGGAAGGCCCTTGTCCATGATGGGGTGAGTGCCTCCAGAGGCAGGAGCTGCACAGGGTCACCTGCCTTGGCTGCCTTGGTGCTGGTTGGTGCCGATTACCTTGCCTGTGCTGCCTGAGCTGGCATAGCTGAAGCTGATGAGAGGCCAAGCTCTTGTCTCTCGTGCCTCCACAGCAGGGCAGTCAGCTTTTCTCCCATGTTTAGCTGTCACGATATACAGCCTTCCTCCTCTGCTCCCATCTGCCATTTTCCTCCTCCCTGGGATACCAGGAGCTGCACACGAGATGCATGCACTGGTGTGTGTGTGTGTGTGTTGGAGCCCTCTGTTTGCTCTCTTTGCTGCCTGGCTGTGTTTCCACTCCAGGAAGTTATCTGTTACTAAATCCCTCTCGGTGCTTCCCTGCCCTCCTGTCTCCTGCAGCAGCCAGGTGCATGTTTATGAAAGAGCAGCCTGGAATGTGGAAACCATTTGTCAGCATTGCATGTCCTAGCTTCCCTTAAATAACCAGGCAAGTGAAATGTGTAGCTGCCAAGTCACAGTCAAACATCAGATGCAGAGACAGCTTCAGGTTTATTACTCTGAAGGAAAAGTGCAAACGGAGACCTTGGGCTGAGTGCTGGTGCTGTGTGCAGAGCTGTCCAGGTGTGCTTTGAGTGGCAGCTGACACAGCCAGAGGACATGTGCATGCAATCAAGCCAGTGTTTGAAAAAATCCAGACAGGCTCCAAGGGCTGCAGTCAGCAAAATCCATTCTGAAATTCCAGCAAGAATATCAAGAAATGCAGGAACATCAGATGCAACTCTCTGGGGTTATTTATGGCATTAATCAGATCGTTTCACTTAAGCCTTTCCATTTTAGGACTCTATCAGCACTAAATGTTGGAATAAAAAAGACTGCATTTGGTTGTTAGAGGAACTCTGCCTCCAGGGGTCGTTTTCAAATTAAACAGTTGCTTCTTGCCTTTGCAGGACACGGTGTCAGTGCACAGACCCAGCTTCTATGCAGAGAGGTTCTTCAAATTCATGACCAACACAGTGTTCCGAAAGAACTCCTGTGAGTACCCAGCTCAGAGCTGCTGCCTCGCTCCTGCTGCTTCAGACCACTCGGAGAGGCTTGGGGCTGGAGTCTGAGCAGACTCCCACTGGAACACAGAGCAAAGCTGGGGAGCTGCAGAGCCCTCTCAGGTTGTCACATCGTGATGGTTTGGGAGTTCCCTGCCCCACACCCCCCCACACACACCCCCCAACTTAGTAAAAATCCCCCAGACTAGACTGAGCTGGCTGGAAGTTAAGGACTGAAGCTCTATTTACAGCTCAGCACAATGTACAAGCAGAGATAGACACAATGGACAGGAATATTTGCAGAGATATGCAAGTTAAAGGTAATACAGAAACACACTACCCCTCCCAGAAATCAGAGTCCCCAGGAGGGACTCCCAACCTTGCTTTCTTCTGCTGTAGCAGGTTGCAGAGAGCCACCAGGTGAAGCTCATCTCTTTGCCCAGCACAGAAGTCATGGAAGTGTGACACACAAAAAAAGCTGAGATAAAGAACTGAGAGAAGAGTTCACTGAGCAGATCAGATAATCCTGACACAAATGCACAGTGACCTCAGCCTGTCTGCAGCAAAAGCACAGCAGAAAGCAGCACCAGGCAGAAGCAAGCAAGATGAAAACCCAAGCCAGGGAGCTGCTCCCCCACCCCTCCCTGTCCCACTGCCATCCCAGCGGATTGCCAGCACCCAGAACCCAGAAGCAGCAGCCCAAGCAGGAGGCCTCTCATGTCACAATCTGAGCTGCCAGCCCCACGGTGCTTGGCTCCAGCCAGCACTTTCATTTTGAATCTGGCATGAGGCAGGATGGTTTTGAGTAACAGCAGCACATACTCAGCTTAATCCACGGCATCTGCTCAGACTCCCACCCAGGAGCTCTCCCTGCAGCCTGGCTCAGGCTCAGCCCCTTGGAGGTGGCACTCGTAGGGCACCTGTGTGGGTATCAGAGGGCAGAGGCCTCTCACTGTGAAGGGAAAAGTGCCTTGGGGTGACAGGACTCGGTGGTGGTCATTTCATCTCCTTGCCCTCCCCCCCAGCTCTGAAGTCCTCTCCCTCGAAGAAGGGGCGCAGTGCCTTGCTGGCTGTGAAGGCAGCCGGGCCCATGGCCGCGTTCTCCGCCAGCCAGCTGCCCTCCGAGAAGGACGAGGCTCAGTACGACCTGCGCGCAGCCAGGAGCTACCCCACGCTGGATGATGAAGGTAGGGGCGTGGCTGCAGCCTGGCTGAATACCCTCTCTTTCCTAGCAGTTCCTTAGGATCCTCCCCTCTGCTCGTCACGTTCCCCTGCTGTGCACCACTGCCCCTCCTCTTGCTCGCTGAGCAGCTCCTCACTGCATGTCTTGCTGTGCTTTGCAGGTGCTAAAGTTAAGCAGGACAGGGGAGAAGGTAAGAGTGTGGTTGTCTTGTGGTGGCACTAGCAGTTAGCTGCCTGGGGGAGCACCGAGGAGGACAGAATCCCTTCTTGGCATAGTTCTGCAGTACAAATGGTGGCTTATGTCACCTCTGCATTGCCAGCTGGCACCAGCAGGCATAGCCCAAAACCAATCCAAGAGGTGAATTTTCCACCTTTAAAAAACACACACACAAAAAAAAAGTAAAAGGGGAGAAGGAGGAGGCCTGGGAGCAGCAGGACTGTGATGGCAGTGTTTGGACAGTTAGGAGATTGTAAACCAGACAAATGGCCTGGTTCTGTGCTGCCTTTTCATCGCTTCCATCTGAGCTGGAGTTACAGGTGAGTGCTGGAGGGCAGGCTCCTCCAGCTCATAGGTGTTAGCTTTCTACCTGTCCAAAGCAGTGAGCCCTGGATTCAGCTCCTCATTCACTGGGCTGTTTATATCTTGGTGATGCAAGCCCTTCCTGCAGCATGTATTACCAGTGAGGTGGCTTTGCTGGCATCTTCCTGCAGCATCTGTCTGGTGCTTGTGGCTCTCACTAGAGGAGGCACCTTGGGAGAAGCTGCTGCATTCATGAACTTAGAATCATAGAATGTTCTGGGTGGGAAGTGACCTCCAGAGGTCATCCAGTCCAACCTCCCTGCAGACAACAGGGACATCCTGCACTAGATCAGGTTGCCCAGAGCCCTGTAGAGCCTCACCTTGAATATCTCCAGGGATGGTGCCCCTGGGCTGGGCACTGGTGAGGCGACAGCTTGAGTGCCACAGGATAACAAAGAAACTGAGGGGCTGGAGGGGTCCAGAGAAGAGCAGTGAGGCTGGTGAGGGGTTTGGGGAGGCATCATATGACCACAACCACCTCCCTGGGCAACCTGTTGCAGTGTTCTTACCTGTTTGTGGTTTTAAGTGACCAGTCCCACAGAAAGGGTGCAGGCTGAATGGCCTCACCCAAAGCTGCTGTTGGAGAGGTGTTGGTGTTTGACCTGCTCATCCTTTTCTTCCTGCATCTCTCCTTCCCTCCACTCGGGGCCAGCAGGCAGGCCAGACCTGCTGCCCTGCACCCCTCCGTCCTTTGAAGAAGCTACCACAGCCTCCATAGCCACCACACTGTCCTCAACGTCTCTCTCTGTTCCCGAGCGATCTCCCTCGGAGACCTCTGAGCAGCCCAGGTACAGGTGAGGACAGTGCCCACCCCTGCCCCCACCACAGCCAGGCAGCTGCTGCAGTTCCTCTTCATGCTGCAGATCTCAGCAGGCTGCCCTCTGCCTGGGAATGCTAATGACCAATTTTCATTAAACCTCTCTTGGGAGCAAGCAGACACAGTTTTGATGGGATTAATTATTGCTGGGAGAAGGTTCAGCTGTGAAGTGGAGCATCTGGCTGCTGGCGTGGGGAGCTGGGCTTGGGGGCAGTGCAGCATTTGTGCCTTCAGTCCCTCTCAGACCCTGTGATTTCTTTCTGCAGGAGGCGCACACACTCCTCGGGGCAGGATGGCAGGTGAGACATTGCTGCTGCTGCACACAGACCTCATCTTCAGCCCCACACCAAGGTTCTGCTTCTTCCTGTGACCAAGTGATCCCCTGTGCACACACAGAGTTTTCCTTACAGCAGATCCCTCACAGAATCACAGAAACACTCAGGTTGGCAAAGCCCCTCAGGATCACCAAGTCCAACCCAGAACCCTACTCTGCAAGGCTCACCTCAAACCACAGCCCCAAGCACCACATCCAGACCTTTAAACACCTCCAGGGTTGGTGACTCCAACACCTCCCTGGGCAGCCTGTGCCAGTGCCTGACCACTCCTGCTGTTCCTAATCNTCTTGCATAGAGGTGCCCAGAGCTGAACACAGCACTCGAGGTGTGGCCTCAGCAGGGCACAGCACAAGGGCACAATCCCCTCCCTGCTCCTGCTGGGCACATTTCTAACCCAGCCAGGATGCCCTTGGCTCTCTTGCCCACCTGGGCACTGCTGGCTCATCTCCAGCTGCTTGTCCATGACAACCCCCAGGGCCCTTCCTGCTTTCCAGCGCCACTGCCCCAGGCCTGTGCCATTGCTTGGGGTTGCTGTCGCCCAAGTGCAGACCTGGCACTTGGCCTTGTTGCAGCTCATCCTCTTAACACTGACCCTGAACCAAATCTGCCCAAGTGCCTCTGCAGAGCCTCCCTACCCTCCTGCACATCAACACTGCCACCTCACTTGGTGCCATCTGTGAACTCACTGCTGGCACACTCTTGTCTGCATCAAGGGCATCAATAAAGATGTCCAAGAGAAGTGGTCCCAGCACTGAGCCCTGAGGAGCACCACTTGTGCTTGGCTGCCAGCTGGAGTTAGCTCCACTAACCACCACCCTCTGGACCCTTTTGGCCAAAAGCTTTTCCACACTCTAGGTAAACACCTACAGCCATTCCCTCATCCATCTAGATCATCTTGTCACAGAAGGAGATCAAGTTGGGCAGGCAGGACCTGCCCTTCACCAGCCCCAGCTGTCTGGGCCTGCTCCCCTGGTTATTCCCTATGTGGTGTGTAATAGCCCTCGAGGTGCCCTGCTCCGTTGCCTTCCCTGGCACTGAGGGCACACTGGCAGGCTATAGCTTCCCAGATCCTCCCTTCCTTTCCTGTAGGCAGGTGTCACATTTGCTACCCTCCAGTCCATTGGCACCTCCTCACTAGCCAGGACTTCAGGTAGATAATGGAAAGCATCTTGGCAAGCACATCTGCCAGCTTCTTTAGCACCCTTGGGTGCAGCCCTTCCAGCCCCACAGACTTGTGATTTGCAAGGAGTCTTCAGCCCTGTTAGCTGGTGGGAAAGGGGACAGGCAGGTTGTCCAAAGTGACCCACCCAAGCAGCACCAGAATCAAGCAGGGTGGGTCCTGTCCCACCATGGCCAGCAGGAACAGCTGTGAACGTGGCAAAGGGCTGGGACTTGGTGAGGCACTGAGTACCCTTAGTCCCCAGAGGAGCTTTTGATGTCCTCAGGAATTCAGCCTCTCTGAGGGGGCTTTTCCCTCTTGTAGTGACAGATGGCTCAGAGCCAAGGGCAAGGTAGGACAGAAGCTCTCTGCTGCACAGGGGTATCAGGGTTTGAGCCTTAGGTGATGTGATCATTGCTTATTTCTGTACCAGTAAAACACCTCCAATGCCTGTGTTGGTGGAGCCTGTGTTTGCTGCTGACTCTGCACTGCCTTTCTGGGACATCTTGTGAGTGTTGCAGGCACAGACTTTACATCGGAGACCCTTCTTAGGGTGTGCTGCAGCCAGAGGAACTGTTGCACCCCCTCAAAACCGGAGACTTAAACTCGGGCCCCAGTGGTGGGACCCACTGGCAAATGCAGTGACTTCACTGGAGTGGCACTGGGCACCCTTGGTGCCTGCTCGGAGGAGTTGCTGTAGGATGTGGCTGCTCATCCAGAAACAGGTCAGGTGGATGGAAGTGACTGCCCTGAACCACACAGGGAGCTCAGCACCTTGGTCAGAAGTGTGAACGTGGCCACCTCTGGGGCTTTTCTGCCTGGTGCCTCGGTTCCTGCTGCTGCTGGTGTCTCAGAGTGCCCTTTGCAGGGGAGCCAGGGAGCTGTTTGTAGAGCACTGTGATCTCCTGGCGAAAGCCAGTGCAAGAACAAAGTTATTAGAAGGTGAATTTACATTCCTGAGCTGAAATGAGAAAGACCTTATCCAATTTGCTCAAGCATGTGTCACACTTCTGATTATTCTAATCTGCTGGGGAATTCCTTCTGGATTTCTGCTTTCTGCCCCTGCGAGGAAGCAGCAGGGAGCTGAGTCCAAGTGCCACCTGCTGGCTCCAGCTGCTGCCTGGGGCCAGCACAGAGCAGGACAGCCCTGCCCAGGAACCTTTCCCCAGACTGTGCCTTCAGCTTGGCAAGCTCCTTTCCATGAGGACTGTGGAGCCAGCCCTGCCAGCATGAGCAATAACACATACAGCAGGAGGTATTAAATGAAAATTGTCACAAGCAGCTCCTGAGCGTGCAGATAAATCTCATGTTAGCCCTTGGGTGTGCTTGAGCACCTTTGGTGCACTGGAAGTCTCAGCAGAGGTTGAAGGCTTTGGCCCTTGTGCAGTTGATAGATCAGACCAGGCTAGCTCTGGATGCAGGTTTTCCCTGGAGGCCAATTCTCCTCTATCCTCCTGCACTCCATTTGCCTCTGCCCATCCTTTCTGCGGCATTGGCTAATTAATCCCTCTTCTCTTGTCCCCTTTCCCCACCTCATTAGTCTGAGCACTGCAGTCTAAGGACTGACTTTTGCCTGGGAGTTTCAGTTACCCAAATCCTCAATCCTGGGAGGTCTGATGGCTCCTTTGGAGCTGAGAGGAGCAGCTCAGTCAGTGCCAGGAGCTCAGCGGTGCTCGTAGCAGGCACTGCAGGCAGGGGCACCAGCACAGCTCACTGCTTTGGGAGGCTTCAGTGTGAGAGGCTGAGCTGACTCAGGACTGATTCAGGCTGCCCTAAAACTGAACTTGTGCACCACCAGTGTCTGACTGAGCCCTTGGGTCTGTCTCTCTTTGGTTTCCAGGTCACATGAGGAGGTGCGGGTTGAGGAGGAGCTTCAGCAGATCAGTGTCGAGCTGGAGCCCAAGTGTGATGTGGAGATCGTAGCTCCTGCAGAAGAAGACAAAGAGTGAGTCTTTCAGGCAGCTCTGCAGAGCCTTACCTGGTGTCACTTGTGCTGGAGGCTGCCTTGTGGGGCGTCAGCTTCCCTGGAGAGACAGCTGCTGCAGCAGGCACTGCCATGGAGCTGAGTGCCATTATTGCTGGCCTGACCTGGCCTGTCTGGGCACAGTGGTGGGGCACCTTCAGCTCTTCCCTAGCAAATGGTTCAGCCTTAGCTTGCTTCATTTCCCAGCCCACTGACTGGACTCTGTCATTTCTTCCCCCTTCCAGAGAGGCAGCTTCTTCAGCCTGTGCCATTGTCACATCCACAGCTACAATAGAGGTGGAGACAGCCAGCCAGGCCTCGGAGCCAGCCAGCCAGGCCTCAGACGAAGATGATGTGCCAGTCACAGACATATACTTTGTAAGATACCTTCCTGGTCTGGCCTACTGGGGTGTGATGGGAAAGGTTGGACAAGGCTGTGACAGCCTGAGACTCAGGCAGTGGGGTGCAGGCAGTGTCTGCCCCACACTGTCTGCCTGCTGAGCGTCTCAAGGTCTCGGCGCTGGATGGGTTTTGGAATGCAGGGAGCTGGATTGACCCTTGGAGAACATCTTACAGGGCTCAGATGGGTGGCGCTTCTGCTGTGGATGTAGCTGTAGGTGTGCTGCTCTATTTCCAAGCACTGAAGGGCTTATCTAGGCCAGTGTGTTTGCTCCCAGGACAAGCAGGGGTAGCTGAGGGCCTCCCCCGGCTGCCTTCCTGGACACAAACTTGGTGCAGTGGTGTAGTGCCAAAAGGGAGGTGGTTGTAGTGGGGCTGACTTTAGGCTCTGGTGAACTCTGACTTTTCCTTCCCCTGCAGGCATTAGGTGATGCAATGGAAATCTAGTGCCAAGACAGGGAGTAAGTGAGGTGGCTGCCGGGTGGCAGCAGAGTGCGGTGGAGCCTGGTGCTGTGTTTCCTCAGCTACCTCTTGCAATGTCTGAGCAGCTTCTGCAGACCGGAGAAGGCTTTTTAGCAACATGTGCCGGCCCCACGGACTCCCAGAGCAGAGCTGAGGCTCTGACCCATGAGCAGTCAGATCCCATGCCTGGGCACTGGAACCTTTCCGTTAAAAGAAGTACCCAGCTCCAGCTCGTTGCTGTCAGTTAAATGGTGATGAAGATTAGATGAGCCCTTGTGATGAGCTCCTTCAGGCCAACCTAAAAATGGCAACGTTTGCCTTTCCCCCTGCTCATGTCTCTGCAGCAGAGCTGCTCACTCGTTGCTGAATCACTCCAGGCTTGTGGGAGCTGTGGAAAGACTCTGCTCCATTTTGAGAGCTGCTCTGTGTGGGGTTTGGTGCATGCTGTTCAGATGCCAGCAGCTCCCTCTAACACTCGCTGCTCTTTCTTTGCCTGTGGATGGCAGATGCCTGCAAGCTGCCTGCAGAGACAGCCTGCTCCACTGGCAAATGTCTTCTAGAAAGGGTCAGCTCCTCTTCCTCCCTGTCCCTGGGCATATGGACACCCCCCAGCTGAGGGGCACTTGTCTATCCAGACAAAACCATCTGTGTAGTGTGTGCTCATCAGCATTTCATACTTCATCTGAGTCCTTGAGTTTTGCATTAAATGTGTGTCGTGTGCTGTGGAGTGTTTGCCACTGCTGGGATGAAGGGAAAAGCTGATTTGGGTTCCCATGGCTGCTCTCAACAGCTTGAGCTGGGGCTCAGGTCAGGCTGCACCAGAGTGCAGCAGGGCTTGACCACAGCCAGCATCTCACAGGAGTGCTCCAGGGGTGGTGGTCAATGAAGGGATGCTGTGTGCAGAGGATGATTTGTCAGGTCCCAGGATCTGGTCCCTGCAGGTTTGGTGTTGGAAGGGAAGCTCTTCCTCCAGCTCACCCACTTGGGACTGAAAGCGCAGAGGCTGGCAGGGCATGGGCGTTGCTCCTCCCACGCACGGCTTTCCTGCCCGCTGATCCCTTCAGGCCTGGACTTGCCCAACCCTTTTGGTTTTTGCTTTCTCTTTCATCCTCTCTTTCACATCATCCTTCTCTCCTCTGTTTCCTTTCTCACTTCACTTGCCCTGGGGCGAACCAGTTCACAGATGGGAGGTACTGGATTTACTCTCCCCGCCAGCGCAGACTCCGAACCACTTCGCTTTCCTCGGGGATTGTAAGTGAACAGCTTAGCATGTAGGGGAGCAGAGCTGCAGCTTTGAAACACTGGGGCCAGCACTCCACTCCCTTCTTTGCTGTGGCTCTGGATTGTGTGGCCATTAGGAGCCAGCCCAGCAGAAACTGGGGAAGTGTGGATCTCCCTGTAGGATCCTGAAGGAAGCCCTGCTCTGCCCTGCTTTTCTGCAGGCTGGTGACATAGCTGGTGCCATCAGGTGCCTTTGCACCAGACCTGGCCAGAGAGGCACCTGAGTCCCTGTAGGTAATGTTAGGCTCAGCTCCCTTGGCCCAGGACACCAGTTGGGTTTCAGAAGAGACTATTAAGGTGTTTTGAAGATGCTAAAAATCCGGTTGCAAATAAAACTTTCTAGGCTTGTGGCCAAGTCATGAGCAGCTCATAAAGCCCAGTGAGTTAGGAGGTGCTGCTGAGTCAGGCATGGTTTCTGCTCTCCAGCCCCTCCTGGCAGCTGCTGCCTCCTCACAGCAGCTTGCTGGGAGCTGGGAAGGTTTTCCTGTCCAAAAGATGGAGGGAGGTGGTTGAGCATTTAGGGGCTTGAACTGCTCTGGAGTTTAGTGTTTCCCTTCTCAGGTTTTGGGAGAGCTGACGTCCTTGGGAGGTCATGGCAGTGCTGTTGGAGCCTTCACACAAGCAGGTGTCCAGCACGGCCCTGCCCGTGCCTGCCTTTGTGGTGGAGTGCACATCAGGCAGGGTGCATGGGGAAATAGGCTAGGAATGTGCTCCTGTCCTTGGCTGATGGCATGGTAGAAGTGCTGCACCTGTGTGGGCTTCTCCAGATGCCTCCTGCTGGGTTTGGCTGCCCCAGCACCGAGAGGGTTAACACCAAGTACCGGATGCTCCTTTATCTCCTGCTGGGTTTGCAGCTCCCTTGCATGAATCTGAGCTCCTAAAAGGTTCTGAAAAAGCCTGGCTGGAGCATGTGGTTCATTCAGGATGGCTGAAAAACAGGATGTGGGGCAGACTTCACGCAGTCTTGAGCTTTCCTGTGCCTCTAAGCAGAGCCCTGTAGGAAGCTCCAGGCAAGGGTTTCTCGTCCCTCCTTCCTTCTCTGCTGATGCAGCTGCAATTACTGATGGGTTCAGCATGTGGAACCCAGTGCTTCAAAGCTCCTCTGGCTTCTTGTAGCTTCATGTACAACAACACAGACTGTTGCACTTGGTTCCCAGGCTGGGAGCTCCCCCAGGCTTCTTCCAAGCATCCAGTTCCATTTCTCTTCCTTTGCAACCCCCAAACTGAGTCAAAGGGGCAGGGTTTTGACCTCTGGAGCCAACACTTCTTTTTTGTAGCGGGAGTGTGGTACCCCTTGGGAACATTTGAATCTGCCTGGGCATCTCATGCTATGGTGACAGCTCCCTCTGCACATCCCTGTCCCACTCATTCTTTCCAAGGCCCAGTTGTGCTTTGCCTCCTTTGTTGTCCTTGTTCCCATCCCTGTGATGTCTCCTGAGACTCAGTTTCCTTCCTCTGGCCACCATCCACCACGTCTAACTCACCATCTGCTGCCTTGCTTGGCCTGCAGGGAAAGGGGAAGGCACAGCAAACCAAATCTGTTGCACTGAAAAAGCCCCTGAACATCAGAAGTGCCAGCTCCTAGCGTACACAGCACTCGGGAAACAAGAGGTTGAGAGCTGGTAGCAAGTAGCCAGGACAGAGCCTTGGCACTGCCTTTGCATGAGTCCCTTTCCATGTTTCTCTGGAGCTAGGGTGATGCTGTGGCAGGGAGCTGAGGTTCCCCTAGCATCTCAAAGGCTAAAAGTCTGCCCCTGTAAGAAGAAAAGTTGTGCCCTCCCCCACTGCAGCTGGAGCAGGTCCCAATGCCAGCTGAAGGCTGGCTGCCCATGTCCCAGATGACAGGAAGCAGGTATGTACTGAGGTTGAGGAAGGCTCCTCTGCCCAGAGCTGGCACCGAGCTTGGTTCTTTCCCTCCAGGTGAACAGCTGTTCTTACTGTATTGTCTCCTGCTCTTTTTATTTTCTCCTTTTATTTTTCCCTCTTCTCTCCTTCGCTCCCTGCTCTGCTGTTGCTCTCCCTGCATTCTCCCCGCCGCCTCTGGCCACTCTGGCAGCCGACAGATGAGAGGAGTTGGGTTTACTCCCCGCTCCACTATAGCGCCCAGCTCCACTCTGTCTCCGATGAGGAGAGCGATACAGTAAGTGCCCAGGGAGCGGGAGCCGGGTGCCCGGTGGGGCGAGGGCAGAGCTGGCGCTGGCTCCGCAGGGGCAGTTTGCAGAGGGAGCTGCCGTGGGCTCTGCGCAGCGTGCGGCTCCTGCGCGGCCGCGGCAGAGCTCTGCCGTGCCTCCGAGTGGCTCTGGCAGCAGGTGAGGTCTGCGCTGGCACAGCCCTGGTCTGCTCAGCAAGGACTGGCTCGTTCCAGAATCCGTGGTGCAGGGAAAGCTGTGGGTAGCTGAGACTCTCCGGTTGCGTTGCCACCCCTGGAGGACACAGCACAAGCAGCATCCTCTCTTCATGCTTGCCGTGGGGAGTTGGCTGGGGGAGAGGTGTGGGGCAGCCGCCTGGCGCTGACTCTGGTTTCTCTGCCTCTTGCAGTAATCTCTATGCAGACACAGAAGCCCCAGAGAGCAGCGATTCCCTCTGCAGGTTCGACGTGCTCCCTTTTCGTTAAATGCAGCCGTTCCGGTGGGATGGGGAAGAGTTTGCTGACACCAGTATTGCTGCACTGCAGGATCCCAGGCACTGCCTTTCAGAACGGAGCAAAACTATAACCCTCTATTTCTACTTACCCCAGGCGTGGGCAGCAAAGAAACCACCCCGCAGCTCCCAAGGGAGGCATCCAGCTGAGTGCAGAGAGCCCTGGGCAGTAACAGTGTTTTCCAGATGTGCACTACCGTAGCTACCTATCCATGTGTGATACTGTGAACCTTTTAAATTTTTTAATCACGTATTTATTTCTTTTATCTTTGCACAGAGACAGCACAAATGTGCTTTTTTAAACATTTAGTTTACTGCACTTTTTTTTTTTCTTTTCTTCTTTGGTTGTCATGTGTTTGTGCATCAGAAAGGAGAGGGAGACAGCACTGGAGAATTGGTAAGAGCACATTGCTGGGGAAGGCAGGGACCGGAGTGGCTTCATTGAGGCAGCAGCTGGATCTAACCAGCTGATGGAGTCAGGAGGTTTGAGGCTGTCCAGACGTGGCCACGGTTTTGCCAAGTGACCTAAGGGAGTCACTTAACCACTCTGTGCCTCGGTTTCCCCTGCGCTAATGGTGTGCAGAACCCACTTCTGTTTGAAGCACTTAAACCCTGGGATGAAAGGTGCTATGTAAATGCAATGGATTAAAGGCCATTGAGTAGAGCTGCTCCCACCTTCCAGCAGTCCGAAGGAGCCATGCCAGTTGTCTTGGATCCAGAAATCCCACGTGACTCCTCTTGATCTGTATCACTGTGGGGGGCAAGCAAACGATCCCTGGCGGCAGTGACGCGGCACCTCTGCTCTCCTCCAGACGGGACAGGTCCTGCTTCACCACCTGCCACACTGCTGCTCACCCCTCCGCCGTGCTTGGGCTCCAGGCTTCGTCCCACGGCTGCTGCACCACCTGCTGCAGGGGCACGGGCAGAGGAGAGCTGTGCACCCCCAGGGCCCTGCCCTGCCCTGCCCGTTGTGGCTCATCTGGACACTGCACCCCACAGGAGCCACCCTGCACCTCACATGCTCATCAGTGTGTCCAGCTGCCCAGGACTAGGGGGCACTGAACATCGGCTGCCCGCGTACCCACTGTACCTCAGGGCAGCCAGGAAGGTGCCTGCACAGCTGCACGCACTGGAGGCAGGAACAAGCCTGGCTTTGCCACCTGATCATGCCGGGCAGTGCTGTGCTCACAGACTCTGTTGGACAAAGCTGGGTGACTGGGATGTTGCCTGTGGTAACATCTGCCATTGGCAATTGCTGCTTTGGATTTCTGGGGTTTGCTTCTCGAGGGCTCGCAGGCTTTAGGATTTGGTGTCATGGGGACAGACCAGGCTTATCCATCTTGTCAGCAGGACACGCACCATAGCATCGTCCTGAACTCCAGCAATCCCATACCTGTCTCCCAGAGAGAAGAAAGGAAATCCTTCAGCCAGAGGGAGCCCAGGGGTTTGTTCACATGCTTTATGGGCCTCACTTGGGAAAGGATCAAAGTCTTTGTTGTCATCACAAGCTTCAGAATGTCCTTGGGATCCCTTGTAGAGCAGTGGGGAAGTGGGACCCTTCTCTCAGTGCACAGCCACCCCAGTCTGTCTCCACAGCAGCACTCGGGATGGGTTAACTCAGGTCTCAGCAGGTAACTGGGCTGGTGGGAAGCTCTTCCCCTCTGCGATGTGCTGTCAGGATCTGTGGTGAGGATTGTCATGAGTTCTCTTGCCTAGAAGTAGAGAGTCCAGATCCCCCAACCCTCCACCTGCAGACACTGAAGGCTGGGACGTGTGCTGCTCTCAAGAGCACAGGCTGGGGATCTTGCAAGCTGCTGCTATTAGATTTCTTCATGTATTTACCAAATAACCTATCAAAAAATCTTTCAGGAAACTCCCCTTTGGCTATGTGACAGCTCCTTCACTCAGCTGGTGCCACTGCTCCATGACAGCCCCAGCAGTAGGCAGGGAGCCCACCCGGCCCCGCAGGCTGTGGTGGGCACTGCTGCAGGGAGGTCAGGGGTTGGGCAGAAGCGTGCAGCCCATGCAGACCGACCTGCCCCTGGGCTGGCAGCAAGGGGCTTCCAGAGGCTCAGGATTCAGCCTTCAGGGGTTTCCCCTCCAGAAATGGGACACCCTACACAGAGAGGCCAGAGGCAGCCACATGTTTTATGCGTCCCCAGATGTTGCTCGTTGAATACTGTGCTGCAGGAACATAGCTCTGGGGAGGAACTTGGGAGTCTGGGCTCAGGCTGTCTGACCCAGGGCCCACCTTGTT